>LUCH01000962.1:57888-100909 GCA_013368495.1 Paragonimus heterotremus | reverse complement strand
AGCTCGGTTGTTTGTTTGCAAGGTGTAGGCGCCTTGATGTTGTATGCTTAAATGTAGACAGCTATTTTTAGTGACTAGGTGCCCTCCCGTCTCCCTTTTTTCTCTTTCTCTTCCTAAACAGTTTGTTTCTTCTTCATGGTTGTCAAACATCAGTGTGGACCACTGATGTACTGCTGTCTATGATGATGTTCTGGGGGAATTTTTTAAAATCTAAGTCGACCTTTTAGCATGCAATCATCCTACCTACCAGATCACCGTTGACGAGTTAATAAGCTGGAACAGAGAAAACCAAGAAACGACAAAATCTACATTCCAAATTACATTTACTTTCAGCCAGTACCAATAATTTTAGCGATATGAACCGAAATTTATCATCCATTAAATCGTCAACTACGCTTACACCAAGAATATCCGCGATTTGTTAAATATTAGAAGGGACTCAATCATGGAAAATCAGAACTTTGGCTGGATTCGAATCAGTGACAGAATCAGCATGCCCAAACGTAGCAATCGCTCTACCAGCTAAGCTATGAAGCTACACTAGGAGCTGGGAAATGTCACATTTGGACAATGTTAGATATGTTAAGAACGCCGACACATTTATCATTAAGATATCCGATGAACTCAACTGTAAGCAAAGCTGGTCAAAAAGTCAGCTTGCTAATGTGGAAGGTTGGTGTTGAAATAAACGGCTGGCATAGAAAGTGTTGAAAACAATCAACTGACCTGAATATTATCATAACTTCTCGGCTCTTCCAACAAATAATCATCGTAGGTAACCTGTATGGGGATGATTTGATAATCCAGCTTGATTCCGTCCAGTTCTAAAAGTGGCTGCAACTTAATCGAAGCGGTTCCCACTGAAAACACACCACTTTCGTCAACAAAATATTGCGTTTGACATTTGTATAGGTTCTCTGATAGCTGGTCGTCCATGGTCACCTTTATTTCACCCAAATACTCTCGGTGATCTTCTGATAAGCACCAGATAGTCAGACGGATCGGCATTTTGCTGAGTAAACGAATAGTGCCCTTATAAGGCAAGGTTGGTGGGTGACACTGGATAGCTGGAGACTGATCGGATTCCAGTTTAAATTCTATTGCATATGGACAGTGGTCAATAATTTCCCATCTGCGAACTGGGTGTGACCAGTCGAACGTAGCCATCTGAAGAGACAGGGCAGTAGGGAATATCAATTATTTCATTTTAAACAAACGATGGAACTATACTGTAAAATATTAATGGCAGCTATAGTATTCTACCGAAGTAAAGTTTAATGGAGTAATAGTACACGTTCGTTGAAATAAGTCACCTGGAGTACCAGAGGGAAATCGCGTTTGTTGACACACAAGATACGCGTGCATTCGGTGAACTTCTACAACGTGTCATACTAAGTAAGCGACAACTATTGATGTCAGCAGACAACCACCTACTTAGAGCTTGAAGTAATCTGAGTTTCGGTTTGTTTTCACCAAGTGATTGTGACTACCCGCATCTAGTTGAAGACGCTATTGGGTCTGAGAAACGTGACGAAAATAGTTCGTAACTTAATTATTATCTAAGCGGAAAAACCACTTGCTCATCTTGAAGAATATATTGATCGACTTCGAAGGTTTTTTGGAGATATGGTTGAACAGAGAAGAATTTAAATTTATGCGACGCGACAGGCATGTAGTAAGTGTCATCGAACAGGCACACACTAGATTTGACGTTCAACAGAGAAACACCAGGATATATATATATATATATATATATATATATATATATATATATATATATATATATATGTACACGGTGAGCAGCAGAACAATCTCATTCCAACACATTTATTTGTTTGATAACGGATCTTAGTATGAATTTGAGAAGTCACAGTAAATCGTCCATTACTCAGTGTGTGCCACTTTTTAAATACTCTATATATAAATATATATCCTGATGTTTCTCTGTTGAACTTCAAATCTAGTGTGAACCTGTTCGATGGCACTTACTGCATGTCGATTGCTAATGTGCAGACCGGTAAGACGGTGGCTGTATCCAAAAGCCGTTTTGGTATCTGAAACCGTCAAAGTTCATAAGAATGGCCTGCACAGTGTAAACTTTCTCGGTGAACACGTTGCTGAAATTGATCGAACATACACCCTGAGAGTGAACTGTAACACCGAGTGGGCTTCATATTACTATTATTAGTCATAATTTTAAATCGAGTGTGTAATGAGATTGAACCGGAGCGGTTTCTTGACTGGAGAAGGTTCAGCCAATGAGTGTTCTCACACGAGCTACTACAGATGGAATTATGATCGAATGAGCGCCAACCAGTCATGGACGGCGATCAGTTGTTGTTGAATGCGTATCTGTTTCAAACAACCGAGTTGCTAAATGCATGGTCGTGGAACAACACAGCAACAAACTGGCCAATCAAAACGCGAGAACGCCTGTCATTTAATAGCAATTGTAAATACTGTTTGTTCCTCTATAAAAAGGTGCTATCTTTTTCAGTAAACTGATATTGCTTAGTGCCGCTCAGCTTCTCGTTCTGATTTCTCTCGACTGGTTAGTTCAGTACTCGACGGATTGCATTTGTCTTATGAGTCAAAATGTCAATGTTTACTGTGCACATATTACAAAGTACAAGATTTTCGTGAGTTTCCAAAAGTCATTCGGCATTCTCTGTAAAACGACCCGGGCAAAATTACAGATCTAACATAGAAAACTTTCCTTTGAAGGCAGATAACTGTGAATGATGTATCAGGTCCTCTTGATGGCTCCCACATATTGCTTCCTTCAGATTGTTCATAGAGTAATCGAACAGAGGGGATTTGAGATTATATTTTTTTCGTCTAGGGACTGCGTTCGAATCCTACGGCCAAGTATATTCATAAAACCTTTGCATACTTTCTCCTCAAATATGTTTTAAAAGTTGCCACCCACATTCGAATAAGAAGTGCAAGCTAGACAGTCCAACAAATTTGAGCCCTGAAGCTGAAGGGTAAGATTTTTTAAATGTTAAACGAATGTACTTAGACATTGTCTCGTCGAAAGACAAGTCTCATTGACGCTAACAATCAAACATTTCCACTGTGCTGACTTGAGATGCTAGATTTTGTTTGAAGCTCATGTTGATCACTTCATTGAGGTTGGGGTCGGTTAATGCAATTTAAGATCGTGGCAGTACCACCTCAAGGTGTTAGGGCTGCTCAGACTAAATTTATGCTCGCCACGAAATAAAACAAACTTCCTTTGGGATGTTTGCGAGATGCGTAACTCGGCTAATTTTAAACCAAGGTAAAAGTGATCATGGTTGGAAGGAAGAAAGTCTCATTCGTTGATAATCAAATCCAAGGAAGTAGTTCAAAGTTTTTCGGACGAATTGTGAGAAAATGTTCAATGAAAGCGCATTATTTTATCACTAAAGGTAACTAGCTGGTATGATTGAATCCATTTGTGTTAGGTTGTGAGCCTGTCTCGTTTATGTGAACTTACTAGTCATCCTGATTTTCCGTCATACACCTGGGGTGATAGAGCCCCACAGGCAACTTCTGTCAGAAGAAGTGGAACGGTCTCACGTAGATTTAAATATATTCATATGAAAGCTAAATTATGGCTTTTTACATTTAGATTTGTGCCCCTTATTGAATGGAGATACTGTCGACGGACTGAGTACATGTCTCTAACTTTGACTACCATTTATCTGTTCTACATTATCAATCCACTCGAACCTACCCAAAATGCTGTCTCATAGAATTTCCCGGTGGTAACCTAAACCTGACATCATTCGATACCATGATTAGGAAGCCAGTAGGTAGTGGCCACATGATTGGGCCTACTAATTCTGTCGGGGGGTAATTTCCTTAAGTTTTCAATTACTCCAGAAAGAACACATAACTTTCATAAAAATGTTAGGCGTGAAGATAAATAACAGGGTCAATCAGTCCGATACTACAAGTGGTCCGTTCAAAACTTCCGATTGATTAAATGGTTGATTTAAGTATTATGCCTCCTGATGTATAAAATGAGGAGCTAAGGTTTTAATTGGCTGACTCCAGCCAAATGGCAATGAATCTGCCAATAAATAAGATAGATGCTAGCTAAACAAGACTAGGTGGTCATGACACAAATTGTAGATACAGCGAACAACATATGTTGTAAATATGTTTTGGCAATAAGTAAAATTTTATATTTCATACTGCTACCTCAGCAAAGTTGTTACCTTTTCGTTAAAGCAGTTTAGCTATCGTTACGTTCTTTGAGTAGAAAACGCACTTATGAGAAGTCACCTTTGCAAATAGATGTTTTAGGTCAGTTTCATCAGGTGTTCCGAATAAAGCTAAATGTGCGTGACTGTTATATGAAAATCGGTAAAAAAATGTATAGATCGGTGAATATCTTACAAGATAGAGTGCACTACAGTCTATCATAGGAATTGAATCATCTTTAGGGTGGGTTTGGTTGAATCTAGATCAGCAAGCTAACGCTTATCAACAGCAGAGGACACTGACATATGACTACGATTCAAGTCTTTGTGCTCGGAAGAAGTTCGCGAAGCTTCTCACCTACCACAGCCATCCAAAACCCAAAACCACTTGATGATGACAATTCTACATGGTACGCCTTGTGTTCTCTCACATATATCAACAAAACTAAATCTTCAATAGATTGTAATCCACTACATCATATAGAACTTTTACTGATTCACGTGACTTCTTCACATTTCGCACAAAATAAGCATACATTTATACGGGCATGAATGACAATTACAGCAAGCCGCTGTTCATATCAAGGATAATAGTCCTTGTTTTATTGATCAGTAGTAAGATTTTTTTCATCCAAAACTGAACAATACCCACAATTGATCGCAGCTACCTCATTCCTATAGACATTCCAATTGTGCCCTTTCGAAAAGGAGCACTAGATTCAAGTTTCGCTCTTGTTAGAGTTCGTCAGTAGTGCACGTCCATACCACGACCTGCCAGGCTCATCAGTAATTAAAATATCGTCCAAATAGTTAACGATTTATTTGACTTTAACTTGCACAGAAGTCCTAGTCGAGAGGTCACCGATTGAGATTAACAGAAGAGTTATTGTGTCTCCTCTCGAGGCGATCGGGCAGTCAGAACGTTGACAATAAACGAAAGTTTCTGAGCGTTCACATCAGTTACTTCGGTCGTATGAGGTCAATGGTGCAGGGGACAACACGGTGTCCTTATGAAAGCATTGCCGGGGTTTTAGTCCCGGCTGTGGCAAGGGTATGCACCACTGATGGGCTCTAATGAGAGCGAACCTCGAGTCTAATGCTTTTTTTCGAAAGAGACAGACTGGAAAGTCTATGGAAATGCAACAGCTGAGATCGATTAATGTTCTAATTAGATACACATTCTATGAACTATTCACTACCCTCGTATCAGTTGTAGAATTAAGTACAAACACCGAAATGGAAGCAACAGTATTCGTCAAATCGAAGCACGAATCTATTAGACTTTATCTCAATCTATCGACAGCTAATGGCGAAATCCAAGTGAACATAGGGATCCTATCTGTTCACAACATGGCTTAGATAAAACATAAGTAAGTCTAGGCACCGACGTAACTCTCTGTTCAACACGTTAAAAAATGAAATGAGACATTTCTGCTTCATGGAATGAAGAAATGAAAAACAAATGACAATTGATGTTCATACTGTTTTACTGACAATTCGTTTTTGAATGCACATTTACGACACTTACTAGAGTTTACCTAGTGTTTTTGATAAAATATATATAATTACCCACTTGTATAGCACATCCCTGAGCAACCAGTTCGCTGAAGTTAATCGGCAAGTCCCAATATCTTCCGAACATATCTTTAATTGTTCGTTGAAGTGTAGTCAAACGAAGTCCACCACCAGCCAATACGACTTCGGAAACCTGAGCTGCATCCATGTTTGACCCTTGTAGAGCCTGGTCTAAAACGGATTTGAACCGAACTAGCAGATGAGCACTTAAAGCCTTGTTCATCAGACAGAATTAAGTTACTCACTTCAAATTTACTTCTGGTTATTTCGTAGCGACATGGTGACAAACCCTCATATCGAGTCAGATTAATCGAGGTAATTCTATATGAGGAATTCAACCTCATCTTGATTTGTTCGCACTCTTCAAATACGGCAACTTGGGCAGTCATAGGTGCACTGGTCTGTAAAACAGTGACAGTCAAACTATGATGAACCAAACGTACCAGACGCGGTTGCATCTCGCACAAATAATCGAATATTACTTGATCGAAGTTGTACCCACCAAGGTTGTCATCACTAGCGGATGCAATAGCTTTCATGTTATGACCTTCGATTTCCCAGATGGCCACTTGAGTGTTTGTAGCTCCCATGATCACAAAAAGCACGTTCCGTGTTGGGCGAGCAATAGCAGGTGATTGTGAATTGTTGCAAGCATACACTGTAGCAACTGTTACAAAAGGTTTGTGCCCAAAATAAACAACTTACTGGCTGTTGTATCATTGACCAGTTTGAGACAGTTTACTTTGGAGAGCTTGCAAACCTTCATTATGGCCCTCCTCTCTCTGTTTGTATAAAATTTAGGAACATTGATGACCACGTTTTTGACATTTTGCTTAAATAACCACCTGACCACAGCTTTTGCGATCGTTAAATGTTTCATTACTTTTTCATTGGAACTGAGCAGCCAGGGTGGTTCATAATCAATCTGAAAAGGTCCATGAGTATTTGTAAGTGTACCTCACAGGTCTTGAATTCTGTTTTCCATGAAGCTGATCTTGAAGAAAGCTGTGAATGTCCACAACTCCAGAAGGCTCCCCGACCGAATTACTGCCGATGCATCCTTAGTAGAGAGGCAATGGAATTTCACACACACCTGACTGTATTATCGAAACAAACTGGTTTATCCAATGAGTCCTTGTAGGTGCTAGTTAAAACATGAACTATTCCAAACGGAAACATTTCATACTTACGGGATTCGTCGTTTGCTGTGCTCGTATTCTATGATTTTCAGCTTGGCATCTTTTATGGTTGCAATTCGGACAAATTGACTTCCTACATCGACCCCGACTGAGTCGTCCTTTATTTCAACCAGCTCATCCATCATTAAATAAATGAGCAACTGTTTCTGTTACGAGCCACGCATTTTAATCATGATGCACTACGCGCCTTCGTTATGCATCATTGGGTCCGATGCGTATGATAATGTGACCTTCATCAAATCGATATGCGACTGAGTGGAAATACAGCATGGTTACTGGTTGATCAGGTGTATCACAGACATGACAAAACTGTCAAACGCGCACGATGAGCCCAACAGTGCGATTGTGTGGCAAGGCAGTTGCAAAGCACCAACCGTCTTTAATTGACGGAAACAATCGATGAGATCTTATCGTCTGGTTAGTGAGTTTCGAGGACTCGTCTGACTGTACGTGTATGACAGCCTGCCTGTTATAGACAGAAGATGAGCAAACATTGACATTTCGTTTTTCGGTTACTAGGCAATTTTTGTCCATATGCTGCTTCACACTGCTACATATCGACGCATGCTTTCACTTGTTGAAGTAAGAGATTCCACTTTTACACGACCTATTGTAAGTCTAATTTTTACTTAACAAGCTCGCTCTCAGATCTTGATTATGCTGCATTGTGTTTTTGTGTCTTTGATAATCTCTCTGAAGTTTATTATAGTCAACACACATTTCATGAAAAAACCGCTAACTGTTTATCTCTTCCACTGTCGAACTAAAGGTGAGCTGTAGGCACGCAAAATAATTTAACCCACAAGAAACGACTAATTATAACACAGTTGAATGTGTTTGAAAGTTTATCCATAGAACCGTGACCAGATAGCATCAGTGAGGTTTGTGAGATATCTGTCAACAGCCATAAGTGAGCACTTATCTCCAACAACATATGGAAACACAGAGATTTAAGATCCACCTTCTGATAACACGGAGTCAACAGTTGCTAGGAAAATTCCGAGAACCTAGAAAGTGAGACGGTTCTACATAGTCTCGTGTAAGTTATCGAAGGTACTCTGAAGTTGATACCGTTCCCACCACCAAAGTGCATGTCAATCAGCACGAATACATTGAAGGTTGGTGCTGAGATTGTTCAGTACTAAGATACCTTCCATGCAATTTACATTTCTCGATCGAATAAAGAGGTGGAGCAAGCGTATTTTTAGAACTGTAGCATCACACAGTGACGTGGTCAGGGTCATGTGTCTAGAATGGTTCCGATTGTATATGACAAGTATGTGAAGCAACATATAATGACTAATGAACAGTTCTCAAGGGTTTGAACCCACAACAACCACAAATAACTCCTATCAGTTCTACCGATACCACTGCAGTCAAGATCACACACAAGGTTGGTGGCAACCGTTTCAGATTGGCCTGTCAAAGTGACCGAAGCCAAAAGACGCTTATGCCTAACCATCAGCACAAGTGGCTTGAGTTACATTACTTCTGGTTCTACTCACACACCACGTACCCAGTGCAAACTCAGAGGAATAAACACCAGCAGGCGTTTCAGTGAAGGTCTTCTGGTCCAGTCGATCAATAATGGTTAGCAAGATGATAAGTTGGTATGAAAGTAAAACTCTTATCCATTGAAGCCCAAAAATAGAGAGACTCCAATGACATGATCTAAGGTAGGAAAAAAATTAAAAATACGGATCAAAATGCAGTTTAGTATAGTGTTGTATGACAGGCAGTTTCGGTGTGAGTAGTATACTACTCATGAGTAGTATGTTACCCACAGGCAGCATTTTGGAACAAAAGAGCAAGCTCCGAACGCCAGGAAGACGATGGACAAGAATAGACTGTCGGAATAGTGTATACGCACTATGGCAGAAGTTTCGCCAAGGAGAATGACAATGTACTACCATCCGATGTATGTGAGTGTATGTCTGACGTGCAGATGAGTGTACGTGTTTATGGTTTGCTTTTTGACATGAACTATGCAGGAGTTTGCTCAATAAACGAATTCTCTGGCCGAGCGTCTTTTGCGGTCACAACAATAGGAGTACGGATTATTACACTGAAAGCACAATGAGGAAAAAAACATAAACTTAAAGTAAAGCAAATGAACAAACAAAACGTCTATCATGCAACGCACCAACAAATCTGAGGAAAAGAAAAGACAGAAAGGCGATATGACCCATGCTTCTGGAAAGGAGAGCAGGCAATTTAACAAACGACGGTGGTTGTTAGTTGATCGGAACAAATAAAAGATATAACAGACATAACTTTCATGTTTCTAACGCACTACTTGTTTTTTCTGTATGATGGTATTTTAATGAGTACGTTGATGACCTACTAATCCGAGATGGTCAGCACATTTACCGGTCATATACCTGTCACCACGACTTATGATGCGCACAATTCCTCTGCTTATCGCGCGTTCAGCTTCACGGTAGCGTAACTGTTGCCCAGTTGGTCTTAGAAAGCCCGCAAGAGCAGTGTTCCTCGAAATTGTCCGGTTTGGGACTGTTCTTCTAAGATCTAAAATTCATACAACGCGAGCGACTTGCTTGGATAATATCCAGGAATCACAGATTCTGACCACCATGACCTTGCTTACCTGATTTGAACTACTCATACAGAAGTTGCTTCGGAATCCCCTTGTCACTCATCCTACAGATACATCCTAGCCAACAAAGGTGAGTGAACATCAATATGGTTTCAATCCCATCGGTACCTACACACCGAAGCACCTCATTATTCGGAACTATGTCCGTTCGGAATACACCGGATGTGTCCTAGATACTATAGATGGAAGCGGCTCAGACACCTTACATTTCGTTGACATCTTGTCCAAGTTTCACTGCCGTACGGCGGTATAGGTGACACCGCTGAACGATGGACAACCAGCTTTGTTTCCGTTCTCAGGCTGAGGTTTTTCCAGACACGTCTTTCAAGAAGTCACCACTCGCGGTCCACGGACAGATCTGTCGATGATAGCACAAATCTGTACATCTATCCACGTTGTCATCCTTGACAAGGATTCCAGGTGTGAGCGCAGTATCTCTGCCAACAGAAAGACGAAAGAAAGAAAACGCATTGCCTGTGTTAATATTCAAGCCAAAAATAGATGTTGCGGACGTTAAAGCCGTGATAAGTAGCTGAAGATCGTCTTCATTGTGTACAGATACAAGATTAGCGTTCGCAAACAACGGAGTGACCTTAGTCGAAGTATGAAGCCGACCAGGAGCATTGAGATGTCAACTATTCACCAGACAGCCATCCATGCAGTAGTATTCTTCAAGATCGTCCTTGGAGTTCTGAAAAGCAACTGTTAACACTGAAGTCAAATGTGAACTGTATAGGGTTAAAGCTAAGACAACCCCGATTCATGTCACTGGCAATGTCAAACTCATCGGAGGTCAATCCATAAGATTGCACCGTCAATTCCATATCAACAGCTAATATTTTGACTAAACAGATGGAATTATTTGGACATCCAAGCATACCAAGCACCCTCCGCAATGTCTCACAGTTAACGAAATCAAATTCATTGGAAAAATCCATAAAGTTGCGTTGACGGCAATTCTCCTGCAGCTGACGAGCATCACGTTGATGGTACTGCGACTTTCCTTGAATCCATACTGCTCCTAAGGAAAATTGCTGCCTAACACTACTCCATTGAGCTGGCTGAGTAGTCTTTTCTAGAACCTATCCAACGCAGCTCAGCAGGCTGATACCCCGATAACAATCGCGGTCTTGCCCGCTCCTCATACCTTTAAACAAAGGTATGTTCATGGAATTCTTGAAGGACTGTTTCTTGCGCTTATATGGGTTGGACAAAATGTAGGAAACCATGTTCTAAAACCGGACCGCCATTCTTCGAAATTTTCCTTGGCAACCCACTCCCACCGGCAGTCTCTGTTTCGCACTTATCAGATGGCCCTCTAAACTTCTTATAAACCTGGGGAGACAGCAAGTAAAAATTTGACATCTTGTTATGGCAAGCTTTCCGCGGCCTCTCAACCAACGGTAGCCAGACGGTTTGGTAGGCTACGAAAGTGGTTGCGCCAAACTTTCATGATTTCCTCTGGTTTGGAGTACGAAAGGCCAGAGGCTTCGTAGATCAGTGTTCTAGAAGACTGAACGGCTGGGCCAAAACTTGTTTTCGGTGAATCGTATAATTCCTTGTGTTGTCAGTAGTCAGGGTAGCCCTGTGTAAATTCACGTCGATTTTTCCGCCAGTCATCCTTGATTCCACGAAGCTGTTAGGTAAGTTGTTGGTGAATACTTTGGAACGTAGCTATTTTTTCTTCACTATCTGAGTCTCTTGTGGAAAAAGACGTTGCATTCTTCTCTTGTGTCAAGGTGGAGATAGCTACGTCCTTGTCGTTGCACTAGTCCGGCCGTACCTAGCGCTAGATACGAGTTGACTCGGTGGCTGCTGTAGTGATCTGTTCCTTGAACTGTTGTCACATATCCTCGTGTGTAGTAAATACAAAACCGTCTTTCAGACGAACGATAACTGCATGTTTTAAAGCAGTCCTCATCTTTGAGTCGTGCAGTCGTTTAACATGCAGTTTCTGATATTGCCTGCATGACCCACAATGAACAGACGTGCATGCATGAACAAATAATTTCGTCTTGACCAGCGCATCACTTGCGTCATACACACATCGCGATTGCCACGCTATCGCACGATCACGTAACTGGACGAAGGTTGATGATCGCTTCGTGGGTCAGTCCTCATCGTGACATCGCGCGCATGCAGCTGAAATTGAGCGTTTGTGATAGCCAACTCGTGAGTGGTCTATAGGTAGAGCAGACGACCACCACTCTTACGGACTGAGCCAATACCACGGGGCTCGAGTCGCGCTCAATACGTGCGTTCAGATCGCCTAGGTCAAACGGTCGGTCATTCATTGGTGTCAAGCGGGTGGTAGCAGATAGCCGATCATGAGACTGGTTCTTTTATCAACAGCCGATACACATTTAGAAAATAAACACTAGGAATTGTAGAAGAATTACCTCGACCGAATCACAGATGCATTGACTTGATTTGAGGGTTGATACCGAGCATTAAGCCAATCATCAAAAAATTGATGCGGTCAGTGACTCTGAAATAGACACGTTGCTTCTGAGTGCAATCTGTTGGGTAACCAATCTAATGGAATGTGTAACCAGCATCCGCTTCCCAGAGAAGACTTTAGTCTGCGAGCCTTATCCCATTCAAAGCTGCGACGCCACCGTACATGTGGTGAATTTGAGCGTCGTCATCCAGAAGAGCGGGAACCAACAGATATGAAATCAATGCATAAATTAAAGCGCTTTATTGAAATTACTTCTTTGAGTGAAAGACAACGGTTATATACGCTGACATCGGAAAAAATGGTGAACAATGTCATGCAAATTGTACGATCGGATCCCCAAGTATCCACCCATAGATGAACTCAGAACCTTTCAGAAAATCGTTAATCGGTTCAGCGGACATCTGATTTTCCTATGGAATAAATTGAAGCTCGTGGTTTACAGTCCCTAACAGCATTCCATAAACAACTTAAAGAAGAATAGAACAGCTTCTCAGAATGTCCTTATTCAAGGAGCCTCAAACGTCCATCGGAATGTTATGTTCTGTGTACAGATGCGTCATGCTCACGTGAACATATCATTCAGCAGTGTGCGATCAATGTTGGACCAATGTTAGTCGTTTTTACTTAAGGGGATAGAAAGTATATCATTCATCAAATCTTGTCATGTATCTAAGCGTTGCGCACGTAAACAGTCTTTCACTCAAAGAACCAGTGTCGAAAAACCGCTACATCATACGCACTAATTTTATACCTTCTAGATCTAGCTGCTTTGAATTGCGTCGCCCGAATTCATCGCACGTATCTCGAAGGCTCGAGCCAGAGGAATACAACACAATCAACTATGCTTGATCGACGTCCGTCACTGCCATCATTCAAATGTTTTTACCAGTTAATCAGGACACTAGGAGTCTGTACACAACTGTGATGGTTGCGAATGGATGGGACATGAAATGTGTGACGTTGTAATCCTGTACGGTGTATACGCATTGTTATACTTATTGAAATAACGTTAGCAGACAGTTCGAGTACACACGCGGTTAGTGATGTTTGTCTAGTATTTCTAATTCATTCTTCGTTATTTCAGTATACACACCATCATACACTTAATCTATGCTCGTTTTGTTTTGCCCAGCATCAACGCTGATGCTTGCGAAAGGGTAAAGATTTCTGTCATTTGTCAATGTTCTTAAATTTATTGTCATGTAACCACATCAACTGACATATTCGACATTCGGGCTGGTTGATTTAGCCGCATCAAGCATGTTGATCCATCATCACTACTACGCGCACATTTTAATTAGTCAAAGACACCACAGCCAGTACTGTCGCAAGTACAATTTTGGAACGATGAATTTAGTGTATCCACAATTATTACGACAGATCGCGGTAGACAGTTTAGAACCTAGCTTGTCAATGCTCTGACGAGTCTCCTCGATACGGGGCATACCAGGACCACTGCTTATCATCCGTGTTAATGACCTAATCGAGCAAACACATCAGACAGAACGCCTCCCTATTTTGTTTTAGAAGCCCGTTCAGCCATTGAAGAGAATTCTCCGCCCGGCTTGCATTTGACAAAACCGTTCGTTTGTTTTTTGATGCAACCGACCTCATTGACACTTTAAACTGCGTCCAGCGTTCCATGATGCACATGAGTAGCATCGGAACACGCGGTGATGAAGAATGTTGAAAGTGGTTCGATGCAGTGAAAAACAAGTATGGGAAGATGTGAAACATAATGGACAATTGTCCTTGGAGAGTTGTAAAATGAAACGGTCTCAAGTTTGTAAACTGGAGATAGTGAGTGCTCGAGATCAGTTCTATCAGTGTACGATAGCCATTTGTGAGAAGTGTGTAGTAGACGATATGTTTAAAGCGTCATTATCCCGTAATGATAACACATCCACTATTAGGTTGAGTGAACTAGATACAAAACATAGATAACCGCAAAAATGAGAAACATGATTTAATTGACGAAATTCTCGGTGATTATTTAGAACAGCAGATAAAAAGCACACAAAGGTTTACTGTCAGTGCAAACGAAAAAACTGCGACCTTTTGTCAAATGGTGAAAACGTCTGATAGCAAGAAAAAATACTAGCAATCCTCTATCGAAGGTGTTATGATGTCTCAGAAAGTTGTAATTTCCTTGAGAAAAAATTGAACAATCAGGAAGATCCATCAACAAACAGGTGTAAGATAGCCTCAACTATAGCATTTGAAACCACTGCAAAGAGGGGAAAGATTGAATCGGGTTGTAAGTGGTTCAAAACAATGAGATTTTAGTTCTCTTATAATTCAGAACCAATTTGTCTTCCAGGTTTATTCTTTGGAAAAAAATGTCGATCGAAGGTGAACAGATCACGAAAGCCACAAACTTCAGGTAGTTTCCACTAAGATAATGATATAGTATAACTTCAGTTATTTTATGTCTCAACAGTAAGATCAAGATAAGTTTCAAAGTAGCCCGATATCTTGCAAGTGGTTGCCCTGATGACCACCAAGAACGTCTCGGACAGTTGTTTCGATTTAACCAGGTCTGATTAGCACCACGCACGCCGGGGTATCGAACCCCCAATCGATGAGCAAGCGTAAGAATGGTAGTTCACAAACCTATTTGCTAAGCCGCGTAATCGCGGTTATTTGGGTTGCAGGTAAGTATGTGAATCAGTTTCGTTAACTGTTGAATTGTTTAGTCCTAAGGCGCATTTATAAGGCAGTTGCGGTTGTTGACCTCCAGTTGCTGGCAACGGAGGGTGACCCAGAGAATCACGTCATGTATGCAAAGCGAATTCTGTGATGAGAGATTAACAGTCAACATCGGTTTTCTAATACATCTCTCTGTATCACCAGTAACCTCCCGATGGCTCTCACAACAGCGTCTGAAAAGCAAATGCGACCGTAGTTAGCTCAACGCGAAGCGTGAGCAGTGGTGGAGGCGTTGAGCACTCTCAGCTGATTAAGTCGGACTCGTAAATCGAACAACAAGTTCGGAACCATGAGCATGCGACCCTCAACTGTTGTCTGTCAAGAAATGGCTAGCAAGAAAGTAGAAGGCAGCGACGTGAAGAGACAAGACAGAGTGAATATATATTTGTGTACACGATCAATGACCCAAATCAGAGAGATAAGTCTATGTGTAAACAGGCAATCGTGCAAAACCATCGACACCAGACAAAACAGCGAACTCATCGTTCAGTGGATGGCAGTAGTGGCGACGGACAAACATCTGCTCGGTGTCAATGAAACAGATGGTAGTGCGTAACATAACCATACAGGACTCGTTCAGAATAGAAGACAACACAATACAGGGGACTAGAAATGAGAAAAAACGACCGAGGCTGTACATGGAAAAGGAAGGCCATTGTGTTAGTTCGATTCCGGCTGAGCAGTTTTGGCGTTCACCACATCGATGGCTTCTAATAATACCTCCGTGGGATCCTTAATGTCCACGTTCTGTGATGCTATCGGGATAGAACAAACAAAGATTCATAAAGAGGTTTACGTTGTCCAAACCACCAATTGAGAGATGTATCACATAAATGAAATCCATGGGATTGCCAAAATGAGCGATTAATTAGCAAATTAGGTGCAGGCAAATTAAAAAAATGTGTTGTATACAAATAAAAAACAACTAGATGCACCTACTTTAGGCAACTAATGTAAGAGGAGTGGGCACAGAGCAGCTCAGGAGTAACGAGGTTTTAAAGTCCTGAGAACAGGTCACGAAAGAAGTGGCGACTGAACGACCCTACAGTCTGGATGTGGTCAGTCCAGTGGTGCTATCCATTAAACGCACGTGCTCTGGTAAGTAACGAGGTATCGAAAGCTTTACGGTGTAAAATCTAAAGGTCTAACCGTATATGCATGACAAATATTAATCTATCGAAGCTTGCAAAACGGAAAAGGAATGCCGGTTTATCAGGATAATTAAAAGTGGGACAAAAACTAAACCAAGGGAACGCCAGTTTGGATCAGACGAATGGAGAAAGGAGAGAACATATTCACAACCGATCGACCGAGCTTTAGTATTGAAATGTAGATAAATGAACGTCATATGACGTACGTATATATAAAATGATTAAAAAAAGCGCGCACCGGAAAGTGGACGATTTATTGTAACGTCTCAAATGCACAACATCACATACATACACATCAAAGCCAGTATAATGTATAATGTTTGAATGTCACAACGGGTAGAACAAGGCAGAGGACGAACAAAACCAAAAGAACATCAATGAAATTGACTACACATCATTTCTGAAGCCGAACTAAATGTCGTACTACGAATCACATTCAATAAACTACTGAAACATCACGAAAACCTTCATTCTGTGAGCATACCTGATAATACACCAACCATATGGCTGGTACTACCAGTCTAATCCAGAGTGTGTGAACAGCTCACGATGCGGTAAGCAATAGGACAGCAGTTGCAAAATTTATGAGTTACCTTAACCTAACTAGTGAACTCTATCGGCGTTCTCAATAGCACATACAGCATCATAATATCATCAGACGGGTAACTAAAACCTAACAATATCTGAAGTGTCCACACTGACAAACTGAGTGTTGTGACCACACTGAAAGACCAGCATAACGAGGTGCATACTGCATTTCAATGAATAGGTGACACCAGCCTTTCAGTTGTGAAAAAGGTTAAGATAGTTGAATACTACTGGGATGAAAGTTTAAATAAGCTATCAGACCTTGGCTGCACAGACAGTATGACAAGCAGATTGTCAGAGCAAGCAAGCAAACGAAAGATAGATAAAACACTTCCACTCAAAATAGGTCGAATGGACAGTTACCCAGGCCACTGGCGTTCACGCTCAGAGACTGAAGCTGGAGGACGAGGTAACTAGAGACATGTCGTTGAACGTATTTAGTTAGTGAGCAAATAAATCGAAAGCAGATAATAATGTGAACGAAGAAATGAAACTCGGTAAATAATGTCTGCTACAGCAAGCCCAATATACAGTTAGTTAACGGAGAAAAAATGACCGGAAAAGACGACAGCTTTTCTTACGTTGGATAGGAAGAGATGGTGGACACTTTTCATTAGACCCCCTTTGTGATACGACCTGACACAAGCCGGAATATGACGAGATGTTCGACGAATGGGGTTCGTTTGACGCGAATGTGGGCAGCTTTGACGCGCGTGAATTTGATTCATCGGGACTGGAGGTGGGAGAGTAATTCGTCCAGTGACTGTCTGTAACTTGATTCGCAGAATCCAGATCTGATGCACGACTATGAGCAGCCACATTGTCGTCGATTCTGAAAGCGGAACTGTTGGCCGGATGCCTCGAACCAAATCCGACTGGTTTTCCCCCACTGGCCCAACCGACAGGACATCCAGAAGCCAAATTGCTGTTCAAATGTGAACGGCGTCGAGGGAATTCGCGCATTGGCATGGTAGCATGGAGTCCAGAAAATTGGGAAGGATGCACTCGGGCAGAATCCAAAGCTAAACGGCGTTTGTGGTGCACGTTGGTCAAGGCTTGTGAATGTTTCATGCATGTGTTGCAAACGAAATCTTTGGGAACCTATTAATTGAGGTGTATGTTTTGAACAGGTTTATTAATAGAGAGATCGAAGCGGTTGGTTACACTGTTGAACAAGTGATTTTGACACTCAAAATTACTAACGAACAGATCCAGCGTTAAAAATGACCGTACTGACGAGAGTTATGCTGAAATCGTTCAGATGTCGTGAATCGATGGTATCAGTCACTTCATTCCATTTTTTCATCCATCCGCGACTAAAAATTGCATGTTACTTTTCAAACGATCGACTATTTCCTGTAAGAATGCATTAAGCGGACATATGCGCAGATTCTCGCTGGTAACGGTTGGAATAATGACCAGTATTAAACCACTATTCCAGAAGAGAACTGTTTCTAATTAGGGTTGTGACAGTGGGCATTAGGTGACTTGAATGATATACTTATCTGTTTGGTACCCACATAAGCTCGATAGGGAACCGTTCGTGTCGGAACACATTGACGAAGATTAAGCTGTAACTGACAAAACATGCCTACTCCAATCTCAGGTAAAGTAATTACCGTCCACACGCTTTTTTCCCTTCTACTTTAACCTACCCTCTCTCTCTCTCAATTGGTTGTGGCATCAATGATTCACTGAATTCTGTTGCCCTATCTCTATTGCAATTTACTTGAAGCTTGCACTCACGCTCATGGACAGTTCTCCAGCGGATAAACCACTTTACATGTAAGTTCAGTCATAACTCCCACCGAGGCTATGAGTCAACCGAATGATAAATGTGCACCGATCAATTGAAGCTCAGCTTTACTGACTGTTAGATACACAGCTCTGACTAGACACAAAGCGGAGGTAACAGGATTGTATCTCGTGATCATTCATTGACGTTTTGTTGATCATCAGTTTCACGCCTCCGCCGTATGTCCAAAACGATTCAGTGGTTAAGTTACGTCTGGTTCGGTAGTTTCAGTCAAAGTGAGGTGAGTTTTAGGAAATCACTGATACTCATTCTTTGATTTTTCCGTCGTTCGTTTGTTTAGTTTTCTAGTGTTATATGTTTGCGATTGGAGAATGCACGAAATGAACTCATTTTGCGAACTTGATGTTCTCTGTACGATTTGCAGCGGCTACTGATAACGGAAAAACAGACCTGTGATTCGTTATCGAAAACATACATTCCGGTTGGAAACGTTCACAGTAAGTAGTAGGTAGACCAGCCGCTTGTGATTATGATCGGTCTGTTAAATTCGGTTTTACATAAAATCATATCGTTGTGGAATGGTTCACATTCCGCTCGGTAGCGACGGGACGACCGCAAGTACGACCAGGGGTGCACTTCCTTAGTAAGAGTGCGATTTTTCACAACAGGTCGTTACACTGATTAGTCGAGGCTCGCTTCGTAACAGCTTACGGCCTAGGAAGTTAAGTGTATCTGCACTGATACTGTTGCTAAACTTCACATGCTGTTGCATTCATTGGTTAGTAACTGGAAGGAGGCTTCTTAATAGCTGGTCATGACAATTACAACTGTGTCGTCCGTACAATTCAAACTAGTTCGGCACAATAGTGAGTACTAAGAGTAGCCTGAACAAATTCACAGTGAAAATTCCGCTTATGAAAATGCCATAGTGAGTCGATGAAACCAAAGTTGTTAAGACTTCATCCGTATCACTTTAGGGAACCTAGGGACACAACTCACGCTTCAAAAATAAGGTCACGTACACCAAAAATTTAGCTAGGCAAACCGACTAATGAACTCAAGACAAAAATATGTCGACCTCACCTGATTTTTGTTACGTATGCCCACACACAACTGATGGAACCACTGCCCACAGCTATCACAAGCAATCCACTCGACAGTGCCTGTGCGTGGATGCTGACAAGGACTGGCAGCGCAATCATCTTCATCAGTTACGGCATGAGCACTTCCTGACTGACTTGATACGCCACGTTCGCGACCGAGAGCACTTACCGCACGTGAGGCACGTCTTCTTGGACCGCTCGGACGATGTTCTCGAGTTGGTGCTTTGCGTAGTGGACCCGTTGAAGTGCACGTCTGAAAGAGGGTAAAAATGGCAGATGTCTACCCACAAGCGGAGACAGGACTTGTACGCAACTGAAAGCATACGATTTGTTTCACGCTGGGCTACAGGTCAACTGTCATGAGACGAGACAAATATATAAAGGCGTTCCTGATAAGCAATAGCGGATTCGGTTGATAAAAATCTGACGTCCACATTTTAGCGCAATTGTCATTTTTAGACGAGTTTTTCAGCCGGTCCATTATGAAAAGTAGCAGTCATGGTAGGGTTAATCGGAAATAGACAGCTTTGCCAGAACTGGGATTTAAACATCGGTCCACACTTTCTCCGAGCAATGGTGTTGACTACAATGCCACTGACTGCACATTAGGCACGGTTGAATTTAAATATCAATATGTTCAAGCACACTCGTTTGGCCCGATAATGCAGTAGACAATACGACAACCTCATGACAGGCCAAAATTAAACTCCCACTTACAGCGAATACGTACACTATTGACAAACTCAAACAAGGGTGAAACTTGAGTCTGGTGCTTCCTTCGGAAAACAGCCGGCTAAATGCGAACGCTGCGGTCAAAAGTGGGTGAAGTTCAGTTTATAATAGCAATAGTCAACAGGTTAGTGTCTCTTTAACATGAGTTCCAACGATTATGGGAAGATGAAACAAAAAAGGTGCTGTGTCTAGATCTGAACATCTCACTTACCTGCTCATCACTAGAGCCATAAGGTTCTTCGCTGTGGGAGGAAAAACAATCATCTAACATGTGCCCTGCTGAAGATCCATGATGATCAACATCAAACGGTGAACCTCGGTAGGAACGACGCCCACGGATACGTACACCTTGTCCTCTGATGAAACGAGAAAAGCAGTCAGTAACATAATGAGAGTAAACGGTCGAAATAGTGTAACTAAGAGAAAAGTAACTTTTAAAGTATACTGGGAACATATAATAGAATCGGTACAACATCTATCAGGAAGGAACAAGCAGGCACAGACTTTGATCAGCATACGATAAATACATGCGACATAAAAAGGAGATGCAACGTATGTGAATTAGTGGCTATCATTGCGATCCACAGTAACATAACTGATGAGTCAGCATTGCAGAACAAAAGCAACACACGACTAAACTCACTACACTTATGTACTATACAAAATCAGTTAATCTTCACACAATAAATCGCACCCAATTTTTCCAGATGGATGGGTTTCATTGCGTTCCCGAACAAACTGGGACTTCAAAACAGCAGCAACAGCCCGATGTTGATAAACCTTTGGACCGAGGTGGTACTTAACATGTTGACTCAAACCTGTGCGTGCTGAATTCGACGGTATTGACGTTCTAAACCGATGCCCATTCAAACTGCGTCGGATTGTCTGTAAGCGGCCAATCCGACTGAGATCGTAGCGTCGAGTAATGGATGTACTCAGACCTGAGCTACGCACTCGATAAGGCTGTGGACAGGAGAGGAAAAAGATGCGGGTTTTCCGGTACACGTGAATATATATGCAAGTATGCATTACGGCCTCCGATCACACAACTTATAAATGTTAACCATGACGGCAAAAACACCAGATGGCAGATATCGGTAGAAAAAAATTATATGAAAGACTTGACGATAAAGATGAGCTATTCGATGCGAAAGACGGCCACAACTGACACTACTGCTCGTACGATGGAGACAAACTGTCTGAGTTATCTGGGATCCAACACCGGGGGCCTAGATTCACCTTACGAACGGACAAGTTGAGTCGTCGAACTGAAGTGCGAGATAGAACACACACGGGTTTCACATACCCCATTCAACAGGCAACCGCATCATTGACAGATAGTCCACTCGGAAAGAAGATATGCGAATCGGACACAAGAATAAACCACAAATTAATTGGTTAATCAGAATTTGGTTAGCCAGAACGATATGTGAAAACTGACTATTAACGGATGTACGTAAGTTAGTGATTTGATAAGTGGCAATAAGTTAGCCGGATTTAGACAGACAAGACTGTTATATTGCCTACTTCCAAGATGGATGAGATCCAGTTAAAGCCCTAGAAAATGCTTCTTGTTCGATACTGGGAATTTTATTTCTTCAATGAAAGCGTCTAGTCTAAAGAAACATCCGCATAACGTGAGAGTTTGCTTTGAACAGAAATGTCTCCTCTTGAAAGTTTTTAATTGGATGGGAGTATTGCATACACATACGTGATTACCGGGTCATCTTGCAAATTACCACATTTTTGATAAGTCGAACTAAGAAGGGCGGTACTCGGTGAAGATTCAAACTTTTATAAAATAAGCACCATTAAGTTCAACATATATCTGACAGAGTGATGCAAATACACTTAATCTGTTTGCGTAAACTGTGGAATCTAAAGGCGCCAAGCGTTGTCAGCGTCAATTACAGAGTCTTTGTTTTCAAAAGCGTTCCGCTTTACGGAAATAATTTAGAAATTGAAGAGGCAGGAATTTGCTGGGGAGATGTCAGGTGAATACAGCGAATGAGACGAGATCACAATGCCCAATTGCGATAGTCTGTGAAAAGCTACGTACCGCGCCTCCTGGTACTGTCATGGAAAGGGATTTGACATGTCCTGTCAGTTAGCGTCGGTTAGGGCGTTAATAGTCTGAGATAGACCACGACCAATTCACTAATGTGAGTCCGTTGTAATTTCTACGCCGATCCGAAGAAAGCGGTAATAAGTACCTCCGGTAGCAAACCACAAAACAGCAAATATTATCACCTTTGACTGAAGGTCACGTTTGGATAACAAAGAAGGTTTGTTTTCATCAGGTCACTCTGATGGTCGTCTTCTGTTGTCACTGAAATTCATTATCTCACACACAGGTGATAAGTTATGACAAAATTTCGTAATGTCAGCAAACCACATACCTCTGAACGACTCTTCACATGAATCGTAGTCATTCTGCGCGGTACTGGTTGGTTAAGCTTTTTCTTCGTTCCCATAACATTCAAGTGATTTCCCGCAGCATTGAATGAAAAGCTAAGTCTATCCTGTAAATTTACACGGGCACTTCTGGAATTAACTACCATCAGTAATCTACGTCGTGATCTAGTCAAACTGGGGGTTCCAACAACGGCAAATATTACCGAAAGTCAGATTTCAGGAGACCGATCTCGCAAAAGATTCTTGAACAGTCTTTTTATTCGATCCACCATCAATGAACGTTGTTCATATGTTTCCAATTGTCTCCCGATCCCGATTATCGTGGTTACACTCGAAAACCACGCCTTTCGATATTACGCAATGCAGACATGAAGTATGAAGAGAATGTTCGGGCTGATTGTTTTTTTCACATAAAGAAAGAAACACGAGGCCAGGTCGGGTAAAGTGTTATGTACAACAGGCGGCTACCTATGCGTAACAATAGAACACGTGGCTTCAAAGTTAATCATTGTGAAATGCGCAAAGACTTAACAGTTGGAGGTAGCCCGCATCAGCGACACAAAGAATGTAAGACACAATAAAACGTCAAATGTGATAAAAAACGCAAATATTAAATCAATTCATAAATGATGGAAGAACAATTCAAGGGACAAAGAGTGTCAACGAATTACAGTGTCTTCATACACCTGACAGTGGCGTCAATCATAGATGCACAAACGTTCACCAGATCTCAGCCAGGAAGCTGGAAGCACTCTACTGAATCGTATACTGAGGCTCAAACGTTGATACCAGAAACGAGATTGTGCAATGACCATTATCGTGTCATTTTTATTCCTCTACTCTTACAGTTAAAAAGGGCATCAGATGGTGTGTAACACAGGTTCAAGCAACTGGCATCTGTGAAGCGAAAGACTAGGACTGCGTGGTCAGTAGAACGCTCGTGTCGAGGACATATCGACAGGTCACTGCTTTGGTAACGTACCGAATGCTTCGGTGATCGAAGACATACAATGGAAAAACCCTTCGTACAGATTGGGGGACCTTCACAATTATATAGGACTGCTGGCACGGGTATCTAGTGAACTCGGCCCTTCCCAAAATGACTGACAAGTTGTCAGTAACAAACGTGACGTAATTTGGCATACAATTTGCGATCTGATCAGATATTACATGTAAGCCAATAAGACTCCTTAAGTAGCTGAAGTACTCCATTGTCTCCGACAGATAAAAGTCAAGAATGAGAGTAGGCAGAAGATTCTACACCTTACATTCCGTTAATCCGAAGCGTTTGAGGCAACGCTGTAAAGTTTCACTAATTAAGACTGAATCTGACTTTTAGGAAGTGAAAGGAGTTCATCCTGATCGTGCGCCTTGTGTCGCCTCAATAACAAATGAATAAGTGGTTTCAGTTCGGTTAGCGGAGAAACAGATAAGAATCGAAGGCGTAGTAACACATTGAAGTTTTAAGTACGCTTTTCGACAAGACACGATTATCCCCAGTATTGGTGCGGTTACCGTTTTCAGTTCATCCGTGTAAACGTCCGAACCTTAAAAGCGGATGCTTTAATTGGTGTTTCAGAAGCAGCTGACCGCATGCACTGTCAGCACATCAATTTAGTGGAAAATACGCTACAATGACGTTTATTGCAAACAGTACAGCAAAGAAATGTTGTGTTTGAAAGCAAATGTGCGAAGCATTATCAACTGAAAAATACCAAAACAGTTAAATGGTGACGTAACATAAATAAGTACTGTTTATACATCGTAAGGTTTCACTCGACATACAAGGTAGCAGGTAAAATGAATACGACCAGGCTGTTTCCAAAAATGCGGACGTAGTTGCGGTAAATGAAGCGTAAAGATGCGATCATAACTGGTGATCGAGCTTGATCATTAATGATCTATATTCAGTGTTGAGCGAAGAGGGAGCACAACCGGCTACCAATACCTTGATTGAAAAGAGAATGAAATAATGTGCAGAAGAATTCGCAGTACTGCCTGAATTCATACATTTTGTGTGTGTAAAATAACTCTTTGTTACTCCAGATGGGTATAGGGATCCCATTTGATGTCTTTGATCAAACAACTGGAGGCGTAAAATAGCGTGGTGAAGCACTGAGGATAGGGTACAGTCATTTAGGGTGCCTAATGTATCCCCATGTTATACTGCGAAAAGTCCACAAAGTGGAGGGTGGACCTGGCTAAACCGACTCATTCGATCGAAAGGGTCCACGGCCTTCCTTCGCATTGTGCGGGAGAGGAGGTAGGAATTAATTAACTAATCACATTACAGCCCAATATATCATCTTTCTTTTTCGTGTTTGCGTGAGAAAAATGATGACTGCGCCACATGAAAGCCATGAGCAAATCACACTGAGCAGAAGCCACATGGACATTTAGAAAGTAGATCACAACAGCTCAGACCTCAGTTGCAACGAGTAGTGAATCGAACTACGGTGCCATGTATTCAGGTTAAGGAGTGAGCAATTAGGCGTGTCCAAAGTGAAAAACAATATAAGCATGGCAAGGATGGACGATAGAAGGTAATAAATAGATGGCTTATCACACATCATCAAACTTACCTTACGCTTGACAATCGTCTCCCGTCTATTTCGAACACCAATTTTCGGGGAGCGCGTACCAGATTCCAACTTGATGCGATTGAAGGAAGAGACTGGTGCATCTCGTTCTGAAGATTCAGAAGAGGAGGGGGAGGAAGAAGTATAACCCTCCATCCCTAGGTGAAGCATTTCTTCACCTCGGTCAGGAGCACCGTCATCGCCCGATCGTGCATTTAGCGCACGCTTCCGTTTGATACCCGCGGGCAGTCTGCCAGATTCCTTTGTTTGACACAATTGATGCAGAAAACGACGTTTCAGTTTCATTTCTTCCAGTCTAGCCAGATGCGGTTTTGTAGCCCCATTTGTTGTGTTTTCTGGATCGGAAGCCAAATGTAATTGCCACAACCAACGGGTCTGTGGTAGACTCACTTCTAATAAACTCGCTTCCATAATCAACGTTTCTAACAGCTTTCGAGCATCAGGTGACAGGGAACAATTGAAATATTTTGTGGGTTGTCTAGACTGTGATTGTCTGTCGGGATGTGACTGAACTTCCCTATCCTCATTTCTGGGTCTCACATGGGACCCAGCTTCCGACTGGGATGTGTTAGGGTGGGCATTGAAAGCTGCAAAGAAAAAGAGAGATAAACAGTGTATAACAAAGCACAGAAAATTTGTCGGGTACGAAAACCACTCAAAACACACTTGTAGATCAGTTAGGCCAAAACAAGTGGAAAGCTGAGTTCAGTTTTTTCTAAGTTCACAATATTCAGGTATGTACGAAATGTTTTTTTAATACAGCTGCATGTTTGGTTGGTGCAAATCGAAGGATAGACATTTTCCCCGAAATTAAGTGACTTGTTTCGTCGGAAATTATTAAGAATTAGAAAGAAGTGTGATTGTGCATTTGCATTGTTAATCAATATTTCGTCATTCGTTATTTTGGCTCTAAACGACTGTACAAATGAGGTTCACAAAGTTGTCGGCCACATTTGTAAATGACTGGCTTAAAGGTATGTAGAAATACGAAAATTATGACCAGTTATAGCTGATGTTCGATTTCTATGTCAATTGCTACGTTCACAGAATTTTATCACGAGATATTTGCATGTAATCCAACCATGCGAGATAGAAACAACCGTCCGGTTGTCCAATACAAGCATATAAGATGGCACAGGGTTCGATAACGACCCGATAAGTAGCGAAGCAGATGAAAACGGTTTGGACTTCAGCCAAAATTAAACACTTAAAAGTAGTTTGACAGATTTGATAATCTAGAAGAGAACAAATTGTGAAAAACCAGGACTTTGGTTAGGTTAGAACCAACGACAGAAACAGCATGCCCAAACGCGGCAAGCACTGTACAAGCTGAGCTACGAAACAATGCTAGGAGCTGGGAAATTTTACATTTAGACTCTGTTACCCAATTGATCCAAGGTATCGACTAGCAGAGCAGGATTTCTGATTTTAGAAGTTACCCAAACCCGGACAGGAGAGTGAGCGAAACGATTGAAAAACAGTTTGGAGTTGAAAGACGATGTAAAGAGAAACGAACACGTAAACCATTGGAACATCACGTCTGTCAGATAAGATAAAACTAATGAGGACAATCATCCGTCGGCTCTAATCAACACTCGGGCTAGAGTCCAAATAACATTCAGTGTCACTGGTCGGGGTCACTTGTGATAATGATTGTAGACCAAAATCACAAGCGAAAATGGTGTTATGCTTACAGTCGTAACCCCTAACGGTTAACCTCAAACATACTTCTTTATAGGATTCAAGTACACCAAAGCAACCAAAAATGTAAACACAAAATTGTTTGCAGTATAAAAGGATTGAGCTAGGAGTTTTTTCTTTTCTGTGACTGACGCGTATTTTATTTCTTCTAGGGAGTCCATTTCTTCCGTCCAAAACCACCTCCTACCTCGAGAAAACGATTTTATCCAATCAGAATGAGCGAAACTGCTCAGGATAGTCGAGGGGTAATCTTGGTTATCTTTTTATCTGTCCGACCTGTATTCCACTATGCTCATTGGTTGGTTAGTGACTTTAACTACTGTTTTCGGTAACTGGCTTTTGATTTCCTGACTCGACAATGCTTGTAAGTCGCTACGCAATATATAAATACCCTGTAATTTCCTGCTTGTCGTACACGTCTTTGGAGTGAAACCAAGCTGCATTTTTGCACCCGTCTTTTTGGTTTGTCTTGTGAGCAACTACGGGGATAGTCGCGTTATTGCCAGCACCGAGATATTCCATGTTAATTAGTACGAGGAAAATCCGGTTTCTGTCAAGGGCATTACTGCATCGTGGAGGAACCAGCGTATTCTTTCGAGGGTTTACAACAGTTTAACGTCTTGTTAAGTTGAAACAGTCTCCTCCAATCAATAGTTTGAATAAATTAGACAACAGGTTCATAGTGCACGATTTATATCTGGAGAGACTTTGAGGCATTCCAACTTCTGGACGATGCATTCTCGTAGGAGAAAGCAAGAAATCGACATATTCGTCCATAGGAAAGTTTGTGGACAGCAACACTACATCAAATGGACGTGAACACTCACTGATTCAAGCTATTGCTATCCGAAAGTTTAAACACGTGTTGTGAATTCAGAAACAATTGTTTGTACGGTTATCGCTATCCCGGTAGTAACAATGATTGTGGACCCTCACATCTGGCTTTCTCTGGTATTTCGTTTGGTCCTCTAACTGATAGATGCATGGTTAGTTGTGTGCACTCGTAAAGATGCACCGACATTTGTCGGGAGATAAGTCGTACAATATCACCCTATTGTCTTCGTTTGATTTGTTGAGGCTCCTTTAGTAAGTTTATCGATTTGAGTTTGGTATGATGCGGAACGTTGGATTCGTTGAGACCTGTTTGGTTTGATTGTAGGAAGCTGATTCTAAATTTGTCTTTGCCGTATGCAGTAAATAATCATGGTACATTTTGCACTGTAACTCTACATGAAATGTTTGGTTTCTTTATGTATATATATATATATATATATATATATATATATAAAATCGCTTATCTGTTGAAAATCTTCCCTCTTAGTATTGTCTGACATGCTGTCACCTCCAAATGCACCCGGATGTTTTAATGAGCCAAATTCTCGTTGACTGGTTGCCATTTGAGGATTCGAGTTTGGTTACTCTATCTTGAGAACCTTCTCTGTTTGGTAAATTGTATATCCAGTTAATTTAAATTTAGGATGAGTGCTTTTACTGTAATTTTGCCAAACAGAACCGAGTAAATATTCACTTCTCTCGATCGCCTTTTCTGACATATTTTGACTCGTTAGTCCCGTCAACCCGACCGTCCGAATAAGCGTTATTGAGATCGTCGAGCACGCGTTACTGACAGAATTACCCTAAATCGCCACGAACGACTCAACAGTATTCGAATTACGAGGTTTCAAAGCATTTATGAAATTAAGATCCTTTGAAGTGTTCAATCGTGTGCATCCATTGGGTGAATAATGCATAGTCAAGGAAAGTCGAGAAGGACAA
Organism: Paragonimus heterotremus; assembly: GCA_013368495.1. NCBI lineage: Eukaryota > Metazoa > Platyhelminthes > Trematoda > Plagiorchiida > Troglotrematidae > Paragonimus > Paragonimus heterotremus. The sequence continues at coordinate 72,333 of LUCH01000962.1, read as the reverse complement.
AAGAGTGGAGAACCTGTTATATCTGAAGATGTTACGAATATCATCGCGACTGGCCCCTCTCGGAAAGTCCTCCATATCCCGAAGTTTTTCGAACGAGACCACATCTATCGAAGGTGCGGCTGCTGATGGAACGTGTGCTGTTCATCTAGATTACTCCCTAGATTACTCTAGATTACTCCCTCCTCCCTCCCCCACGGTCAGTCGCCCTGTGATGCTCATGACTTTTTTAATGCGGGCAATTTACCTTTTATCGAATTCCTGCGCTTCTAAGGACCAGGTTAGGATTGATGACCTTTGTACCGTTTCTTACATCCACGGTACTTTTGGGGTTCCGAGAGCTACGCAGGAATGTTACTCAAGAGTAGAGAGATAAGGGGAAGCGGAAAGGGCTTACAAAACTTCTACTCTGTCAGTCCTCGAGGCATAGTTGAGGCAAGAAGAATTGTCACTTGTAGAAAAAGAGTATAAGCAGCGTGGAAGAGGGTTTCAGTTGCAGTAGAGTACCGGATACTCACGAACACACCCGAACGAGAGGTCATTATAATAGAACCAAAAGAATGTGACGAGGCTGGGATATCCTAATCGCAAACCTAGTCCGGTCAGATAAGCATCGTTGTCAGGACGTTGGAAGAGTCACTGAAGTCAATAATTCTGGGTGCAGGTCTACAGAAGCTTGAAGTCGAACCATTTGACAGGTCGTTACGATGCTTTTATGGATTTCCTGAACAATTTGAGAATAGTGTGGCAAATAGACTGAACGATGATCACTGAAACATTTCATGTTCTTTATACTGTCGTTGTAGGACGAAGGAATCCATAGAGCACTGTGTATGTTTATCAGGATCGAGAGCACATAAAGAAAATTTGGAGATCTTCATCCATCAGTTTGGTCGACCACATCAGATCGATCAGTTTGTAACGCATCGGCTCGAATAACCAGCCTATCAGTTGTTCCGTTGTTTTAACGTACAATATCGAACAGTCAGACTCAACGGACGGCGTTTTAATTGTTTGAAGGCCCAGTCACGTAGAGTCCATGTTAAGTGTCAAAGGTCTGGTTGTGGTGGGCGTCACCATACTTTGATGCATGATGAGGTATCAACACATCGCTCAATTCAAGTGAAGAGACTGTAAAATATAGTGCAACTTCTACTAAACCAAAGGATTTTATCTTGGTCATTTTACCTGTTCGGTTAGTGAGCCAAACGTGCTCCATAAAGACATGCATTCGTCGACGATGGTTTGGACACCACCTTAGTAATCGAAAGAGTGGTTCACAAGCTAGATTTATCAAGTAATCCCTACCAACTCTCGAATCGCACTCTACAGAACACTCGTATGACGACATGTCACTAAGTGGATTTGAAATTCAACCTCTGGACGAAGCCAACACCATTTCTATAGTCACCATATATTGTTGATAAAGTACCGGTTGCGAAAGTCGATAAGCCATCTCGGTGGAGTTACAGCAGTGGGCTCACCTAGTAGAAATTAATCACCCTGGTATTTTAGACGAAAGCGTAAGGGTTCATATGAAGTGTGATGTTCCCGAGGCTCATTGGGTATTGGAACGGTCTCTGAATGGGGCATCAGAGGTGCAATTAGTGCTACATTTGGAATGCCCGAGTGTGTAGACCACGTGGATACTCAGCTGGAGTCTTTGGAAAAAAAGCAAAGTAAGTTTGAGTTGGGATTCGCTGAGCAGGGAATCTCGATAACGAATCCCTAGTTAAACCGGAAGCCTCGCTATCTTCTTTGGATGGTCATTACGAAATAGGCTTGTCATGCGAATAAAGTGAACTGTTGTTGTTCCAAAGTGTTAGCGAAAGAAAGTTAAATGGAAATAAACATCCATTAGACGAAATTGTTTGTTTCTGTGTACTCAATAACAAAACAGACGCTAATAAGTTTAAATCAAATTTTCTTTGTTCTACACCGATCCTCATTCGTGTCAATGTCAACAGAGGCACAACGGAGTAGATAGGTGATTCAGTTAAACATAAGATTGATATTATACAGCGGCTCGAGGAAGATTTGATGGTGATTACAGACGAACGAAGCGCTGACTACTACCAGTATATAGGTAAAATTGAGTGATCCGTCATAAATTCATGCGCAATGAGCACAATGAAACTGTAGAAACGTCGTTAACGAATCAGCAGGAAGACAGAAAGCTGAAAGAAAATTCGAAATACTATATTTGAATGGTAGTCCTGGTCTAATGTGTTACGGAACATACGACCCAGCCAATACTAACATAACTGCATTCTGATTATTCAATTGGGGGCAACGAAGCTATCACGTTGAAACACTTACGAACCGATGAAGTCACCTCGTTTGGTGATAAAACGTTTGCAGCTCCGTGGACATCCCAATACCTGAACTGGAACGATGTAGTGAAATTCCGAAGTGGAACTGAAGAACTAAACCGAACCTATTTCTTTTGTTGGGTTGAAGTGATCCTACTGTGTCAGTCATGATCATCTGTGCGACATTTTTAGATTACATATTGAATTTAATAATTGCTTATTGAGTAAACATCGGCGACAAAAAAAACTCAAACTTTTATGACGTGCAATAAACCCACCTGAATACTTAAGAAAAATGGGCACTCGGCTGACGGACTACAGCGGGATTACCTATAAAACATTGGTTGGTTTTATGATTTTGATGCAGTTCGTCAGCTTTCCGAAAGCAGACTAATTTCATTTTATATCCCTCAACACACGTGGTTTCCTCCTCATTATAAGGCCATATGAAAAAGTACACGTTCAACATCGTAGATAATTAGGATCTTTAGAGTGTTAACACTGTATTCAACATCAAAGAATCACATCTTATGACCTAGGCTTCATTCATTGAAGTTGATATCCAGATTGAGACAAAGAAAGGAAATTCGACGAGCATTTTGGAAATTGCACAATTGCTGACGATAAATCGCAGTTATCAGACACCTCTGAAGCCACCGTATAAATAACGCACACAGGAGATGTGATGTGTCCCTGGGAAGTTTTGACTCCAACACCACGCTAGATACCGATGAAGCAACTATACACAGTGTAGCGGAGCAATTAGTTTGGCAATCGAAACAAAGGTAAACACTTTTGGGCGAAATCAGTAAGTACAAACAGAAATAAACTTCGCCGAAATTGAGTTTTTCCACAATAATGCATGGTACTAATAGTATTTCATGGGTAGTTGAATAAATAATAATAAGCGGTGTGTGTGGGCCATATCGTAACGTTGAAACTCCTCAGCAGGACATCACTCATCATTCCGATATGAAAAGACTGAGACGGAGTTATAGCTGGTGGGGAACAACAACGTAAATGTCTCCTTAATTCAACATGCGATTTAAAAACTGTACCAAAAATCGTAACATGATGAGAATAAAACGTTCCAGTTGGGCGAGAGCAAAACATACGGATATGTGAGTAGGTTAGACTAGTAGAGCAAGATGACTAAAGGACTGAGAGATAAATGTCAAACTTGTCTACGGCCATGTTGCGTAAACCCTGTGTTACCTACAACCATTCCACACTTACCTAGAAAAAAGAGTGTGGAAGTAGTCTGACAATCACGTGGTAATGCATATCATTTTCTCCAGCAGTTTCAATCGACTACGAGAAGAGTTTGCTATAGAACTAAATACGATTTAAAAAAAGCGGTATAACAAAATACAGAAATGACTAGCATTTGGTGGAAGATAGGCTAAAACTTGACCTGTATAGAAATACCATTAAAAACGGATAATGGCTACGTCAGACAATAATTGCTTAAACGGATCAAAATGAAGTCTGCATGACAGTATTCGGCAATATGATTGGAATAAAAAGCAATCAGCAAGGGAGGACATCACGGGAGATCGAAAACTAACCATCCGTTGTGTTTTGCACAGACATGTGTGCGGGTGACATAGAAATCGGTTTCGGGCGATGAGACGCCTTCTGCGGATTCGAACTAGAGTTACCAACCATGACGTTTCGTTCCGCTTGCAACTGAAGCGACCAGGTAGTGCTATTGATGAGCGAAGACCGTGAAGCATGTGATTCAGTCGGAGATAAACACGGTCGACGTTCCGATTCAGTGAGACTGAACATAGTACTGGACATACCGGCCAAAGCTTCTGCCGCTTCCGTTTCTGGTTCTCGACTGCGATCGACGCCTTGACGACCGATGCCATCACGAACCAACGTTGAACTTTTACGAGACTACAATTGGCGGGAGAGAATTAACACGATTGGGTGACTCGTTATGGAGGTAGTAAACTGGGGTAGGATTACTGAGCTAAAAAGCAATTAACGAAAGTGGTTGAGTGTTCACATACGATAATTCGGTCGTGCCTAATGTGAGGTCAATGGCGCAGTGGTAAACACGGTTGCCTCATGAACACCGTGTCCGTGGTTCAAGTCCCGGCAGTGGCGATCATATACACTACTGACGAGCTCTAATGAGAGCGAAACTCGAGTCTAGTGCTTCTCTTCGAAAGGGGTCGACTGGAAAGTCTATGGGAATGCGACAGCTGCGATCAATTGTGGGTGATGTTCAATCTACATGAATTAACGAACAATCAAGACTCTACTACCAGAATCATCTCACAATGATCACCTCGGACAGAACGAGGTCTCAAGACGATCTCCTGGGCTTCAAACTGATTCCGAAAGCGATTTGCAAAACGTGATCATATAATAAATCGGTAATGGTCCACTATGTATTGAGGGAATGTAATACACTCACTGGCATTGAGATAAAATACACGTTACTAACAGAGGATTTATACAAAATACAGCATCCATTATCATAGAAGAACGACACAAAGGGTTTTCGTTTGTATTGGGATAGTGATCGTGAATTGGTAAGCCAATGATAGTAATCATAATACTCTAATAAATAGACAAGCTTACGTGGGGTATTTAAAATTCGCAGCTGCTAAACCTGTGGATGCAGGATGCTCTTTGAAAACAGGTAACACGAACAGACATTTATCAACAACGTACATGTAGCGATTCAACAGTTGTCTCCCACTTGATCCCTCAACATCAAACTCATAATTCCACTATATGTACTCGACCCAAACATAACTTTAAGCAGACGAAGTAAGCTCCAAACAAGCCGCCGATCTGTTTGCAAACGACGAATCTTGATTTAAATGTTACGTGATCAAAAACGTTCAGATATGCTTCTGAGTAAGAGGTGACAACTTGAAACCCTATCCTGACCCTAGTATCTCACTTGCAAGTAGACGTCACAATTAGAGTGCGTATAAACCGTCATTCTAAAACAGAGCCATACCTTTAGAAAGTGGCTCCCCGGACCTGAGGCGGATGGCTCGAGTTCACAGGCCGGTCCAGAAGAAGGTGAACGACTGTGTTTCTGACCAAGGCGCGCGGTTAATTTCGACGCAGAATGTGCTATTCGGGATCCACTTTGTCCACCACCCAATCGCTGAAACGCCTTAATAGGATAGTTGGACGAAGAGACCGATTCGGCAGACTCAGTTGAGATTGATTCCAGATCCTCTGAGCAGCCATACAAAGGCATCTTAAGTCCAGCGAACTGTTCATATTTTGCGACAGCTTGTGATAGTTCATGGTTAGACTGTTGGAAAAAAAAGCAGTTAGGCAGGCTCATTAGAAAGATAGGAGAGCAAGCAAGCATAAAAACCGCAAGAAACAAACAAGTCCAATCAATAATGCAACTGAAATTGGAGATTGAACAGGTTTCAAACGTAAATTACAAAGTTATAGAGTTCTACAAAATGTGCGACAACTGTCAAACGTGTCAAATACATGCACGAAATTCATCTACATGTTGGACTGTATCGTAGACGTAATCGCTTATGCGTCTGTTACCAGATAGATGACTAACCCGACGAAAATGACTGCTCAACCAGAAATGTCAGTGTGGCAAAGTTCATTCGATTCGGTTGAGTGAACGATCGTTCGGCAAAATTTGTCACAACCACAACTTTCAATCATACCTAATGCAGTGTGTGAACAATCTGTGGATACCAAATGCCCATGTTTACTTTTAGTTACATCGGTTAAAACAATATTCACGTCTAACGCAAGGGCTGCATGTTGTACTATAGAGACCAGTTCCTGCCATTCCTATAGCATGTAAAAGTATATATGCGGATTTGTATGGGCAAAATACACAGTAATCCACATAAAACAACAGCTGATGCTTGTTATTTTTGTCCTATTAAACATTCCTCCATAGATTTAACATACAACTCAGCACAGGAATAGACATGGCGCCATTCAATGTGAAATGAATACAGAGGCATGAGTTTGTATACACAAAGTACAACAGGTTATGGTAAATTTTATACATAGACATCACTGATGAAGAACTGTGCCATATCTGACAATCGTCATCACCAAATGCTCCAAACGCTTGAGTCATCAATCGAGAGAAGACGTCAAGCGGAGAAGGGTACGCATCAACATCGGTTGGTTTATGTTTAGGTGCCCAGACAGTATGTGACATCCATGCTGCATTTTCTAGCCGACTCCGGGTTGTGCAAATAAGGTCATACGGAAATCCTAGTAGAGCGGTGAACCGGCAACACTTCCGAGTCAATGAAATCAAGGACTACAAACTAAGTTAAATGCGAAGATATTTAAATTGTCGCTAGTGAGTGTCGGTTGACAGAGGTCTGACGTCAGTGACACCATCAGTCACGAGCAATCGTATGTAACCAACAGCTGTCAAAGAGGCTTAGACGACCAGCATCTTCCGTTTGGGTAGGATCGAAATTGCAACCCTATACTGAGACAGAACGCATGGAGGCACAGTAAACGTACCCTTTCTTAGGAAGGCACACACCTTTCCATAGTTAAAAGAGTCAAAGGTTGACATAAACACCGTTCTAGGTTTTGAAACGGGACTACTGGTGCTCCCTTTATACCCCTATAGACAACCGTACGTCTACTCATGCAAAAAAAATGCCCCTCCGTTCTGATATATGATCATCAAGGATGAACGCAATCATAAAAAAATTGGTAACCTTGACTTAGTAATTTGTACTGACTGGGAGGCGGTAGTGGTGGATGTGACTCAGTTGTATCAGCCTGTGTGGAGGACGGAGACTATCCCTCCGTGCTGGGGTCACTCGACAATAATTCTTACATTCAAGAAAGGTATCGGGGGCTCTTGCGGAAACCATAGGAGAACTAGTTTGACCCCAGTCATTCCAAGGGTTCTGGCATCCATTATACTTCGTCGACCCACTGCAGCTCGGGAGGCAAACATTATGGAACTACAGGCAGGGTTTCGCCCTGAGCAGGGATGTGTAGATCACATTTTTACTCTTGGTCATATTCTGGAGCAGCGTCGTGCGTACCGCCGGCCAACAAATCCCGTATTTCTTGACTATAAGGGTGCGTTCGATTCGGTGGATCGATCTACACTTTTAGAGTCGCTTAAATGCAGGGGTGTATCGACCAAGTACGCGAATGTACTATCGGCGCCCTATTCCCATACTTAAAGTCAGGTTACGATTTGCGGTGAACTATCTGACAATTTCGCCACCATGAGCGGTGTACGTCGAGGTTGCCCTCTTTCAGCATTTTGTTTTAATTCGGTGATGGACGATATAATGGAGGACTGTCTCCGACTATCACGAGATGCCGGTGTAGACCTCCTACCGGCCAGAAGACCGACTGATCTTGATTATGCTGATGTTAAGATGTTGCAGACGTAGAGAAATTAAATCGTTTCATGGTCATTGCAGATCGATTTCGTCTCCCGGACTGGGGTCCTCGCAACTCAAAGAATCGGTAGCTGGAGACGTGAGATGGTGCTAACCGAGCTCAGTGGCGTGAATGTTGTCGTTGTTCGGCCGAGTTGTCTGTAAAATGAGTGCATTTAATGACGCGGAGCAGTGAACGCCGTAAGGAAGCTGTCTTGCTGATGACGTCTTACTTTCATTTACATCTTGGTTATTTGCTTGCAAGGTGTAGGTGTTGAGTGTTTGAACATAGAAGTAGCTATCTTCAGTAGTTATGTCTCTTCCTGTCCCCTTCTTTTTCTCTTTCTCTCTTTCTGTAGAGGGTTTGTTTCTTCTTCCTCGTGGTTGTGTGGCAGTTAAACATCAATGTGAACCGTTCATGTATTGCTGTTTGCGATGATGATGGAACAAAATTTGAGCCATACCGCCGAAATGTTATTAGCAACGCGCTTAAAATGCACTAAGCTATTTGTGAATTGTCACCGAGTAGAACAGTCACCTGCACAATCCAAACCACAAAACTTGTCATCTAGAAAACGTTAGAAACCACCGGAATATTCACCTCCCGATGCTAAATTCAGAGTGCAGTCTATCTCCAAGTTAAAGAGGAATGGTGACAGCGTGATAAACACTGACGATGATCGAAGAGCAACCCAGCTCACCTGTTCTAATGTCTTTGTGTAAGGTTTAGATGAGTCTAGCATATATACTGTGCATGTATTTTCTGGAAGAAAATAGAGATAAGCTTCATCAACAGAATGGAACGCTATATAGATATCCAAGAAGACAATTACAAATTTGACTCCCCAGCTATCACAAACGCTGCGCATCGATCAAATGTGTGAACTCATCAGTTCGATTTAAAAACACTTTTGCAAAAGTGCAGTAACAAACTGCATTATGTTTCTTTCTAGTACTTAGTGTTAACAACATGTCCATTCTCCTATATTTACAACTGGTACAAGAACCGTAACGCTGAGCAACTGTTATGCTATGTGCATTCCGTTCCATAGTCTGTTTTGCGAGTGAGTCATTCCGAACTGACATGTGCAAACAACATTTTGTTTGCTCGGAATATGGGATGTATATGAGCTCAACTTACTTGTATAGTGGAACGCAGATGACGGATGAACAGGAATGCGCGCTCACACAGCATCTGCAATGCTACGAATTCTGGTAACCTGACCAAACACAGCACACGTCGGTTTGGTCCTGGTGGACTACCTCCTGTGGTGGCCTGAGCGACCGGGAGGACACGTACGAGTTCATCCAAAATGTGTAACACTTGTTCCAAATCTGGGCGCAATGTTCGTTCACAACGCGGACACATGTATCGCAAACGATCGGTCTCAGTTTCCTGGCATGCGTGTAAAAAGATAGAGGAACAAATACCCCATTTCACTTTGACATGTAGTCAACAGACAGAAGATATTCTGGATAAAAGTGTGAGGGTCTGTCCACTAACAATCTTTTTGTGTTTGTATTTGTCAGGGATTCAAGGGAAGCGTTTAATAAAACAGTAATGATTCGGTTAACACATGTCACGACAACGACAGTTCCTATTTTATGCGCACAGAAACTTGACAAAATAGAAACCAGTCAGCTATGCACATCTCTTATTTCGATTGTTGTTCATACATTGCACTGAAAAAAAATATAAATATGGAAAGTGAAAAGAGGGTCATTGATAAATAGCAACACGTCATAGTAACTGTTCAATACCAAACAACGGAAATCAAAAATGCGTAGAGGATTGATAAGTTTGGTAGAAAAACAAAAAATAGAACGGGGTGAGGGACACTGTGGCAGTTAAGCATCAGTGTGAACCACTGATGTGTTGCTGCTTATGATAATGATGAAGGACAAGTGTATTAACTTATTAGGTCTATGAGAGTCCAAGGCATACACAAAAATTGTTTTTCCACACAACGCTGAGTCGTGCCAACCAATTGTAATCGTTTCTGTAAAGCAGGAGACATGGATAGGTATGACGCATTAGAATTCCAAATACCGATTCCAGATTAATAAGGGATTGGCAACTGATAAAGTCGAAAGTTTGAAGGAACCCTGGATGAATGAACTGGACTACAAAGTCACGCTTCCAACTGATTCTGACAAATCTTCCCGAGTCCTAGAGCATAAACACCTATGAGCTCCGTCGATGTACCGTTCGCCCCCGTAAAACCCGAATATAGCATGATATGACGACAAAAGAAGTGTTCACTCAATTGAAAATAACGGTAGCTTGAAGGTTCAGTCAAGGACAGCGAGTGCAGCTGCAATGCAAGTTCCTTTAATCGATGCCATGAAACGTTTAGTAGTTCGAAACAAGGATTTGTCACCTCTGAATGGTAGTTCGGTGAAGGTCTTCTTATGTACAACCGTAGTGACCGTGTCTATCCTAATCCGGCGTTGACCGTATCTACCGAGGAATCGTGTCAGATATTCAATATTCTGCAACACAACTGTAAGTAACCGAAGTGTGCTGGCCTAATAATTAAATGAATAAACCCCTCCGGCATGTGTAAATACTGTTTGAAGGAATGTCTGTAAAGCTTGTAAGATGGATGCACTAGCCAGTTCACGTTGGTTTTCGACACATAAACCCATTTGTTGATCCGTAATCCCCGCGAATGATGAGGACGTTAAAAAATGTGAACAGCTATTCTTTCTAAGCTCACAGATGTCCGTCAAATTGGCAAGGTAGATGTTACTAACGGAATGTGCTAATGGCATAAAACTCAGAGAAGTAATGAATTGGATAGACATAAAAACATTGTCGCACATAATCGTTTGGAATGGAAATTGGTACAATAATGCTCCAAAGGGTGAGGTTTACAAATATAAACAAGAAACAAAACCAGCCAGATAGAAATCACCACAACCCGAAATTAACTTGACATTGTACTGCGGTAGTACAAATTAACGTTTTATGGCAGGATGTTATCACAGAAGGCCGGTGGAACAGTAGTAGTTCCATAAGCCCGAAGGTGGCACCTCGTAGCGTGCATGTGGTTTGTTTGTGCGCAATTCACCGGATATTTGGCGGAATGTTACGTAATGAGGCAAATGAACGGTGCATGGGGGATCAGCTATACAAGCAGTTACACATGCCTGATCTGCAAACGAATTCAAAAAACTCAGGAAGACAAAGGGTGTGTGACTAACTTTGAGGTAAGGAAGCATTGCACAGCGCCCGTGAAACCAATCCCTGCACAACTCGCACTGAACCATGAATCCGAAGAAGCCGGTTTTACGACAAACACAATAGGTCACAGTTTGCTGATTTTTCGATCGTGATTTGAACATATTGGAGCCGCGCAAACGATGTAACAAGCTCAATTCAGCCTCGACGAATCGATGATACACGGAGTCATAAAGCTGACCGACACTTTCACAGGAGACCAATGCTTGAACAAATTCCTAAAAGTGCGGATAACTGAAGCATTTAGTGAACAAAAAACACGATCTGAGTGTAAAGCGTGTAAACTAGAGCATACGAGGGAAAAGATGAACCAACGGTAAGATAAAGAAAGTCACATTCAACCATACTGTGAAAAAAGGGATGACAAGATAACCTGTTGACGGAATACTGACAGAATGCACAACGAAAACAGGAGCATTCACGACAGCAGTGAATCGACTCGCGGTCATGTGGTTACCAGTCGAGCACTATTAAGCTAATACGAGTTCAGAGGAGTAGAGAGGCACGAAAACGAGGGTCGAAATAGATGGTAATCATATAAGCAGAATAGATTGATTGCAACGGTTGAGAATGTTCGTAACTCAGGATATGGATACCGTGGATGTTGGGTTGTACTTCGAGCTAACTACTTAACTTGCAAACGTTTCACCAAGATGATAAGTAACATCGTAAATGCGACCTCTCACTAGTGCGCCACTAAATGCAATCGATTGCTACATCGGACAAAGTTTTAAATGGAGGAAGTTGGCAGCAGTAAAGTTACAACAGGAGGAATGAAAACTTACAAATTTAATCATCTACGCGATCAGGCGACTGAGACAATGGCCACCGTAACTGCCTTTTCTCTCAAGTAATGTCCGATGAGACAAGATCGTTTATCATGCAAATGACGTGGTCAAATATCACAAAAAGATCAATTTCACTTGACCGATAAATCTATCGCATACCCCAGGAATGTGACAGATAAAGAAGCGCTGGTAAGCTACCGAGTTACTCACAATATCCATTTAACACACGTGGACAAATTGGTGGAATAAAAGATTGTCAAGTACTACAAAATCTATCGTACTCAGGAAAACATAGTAACATACAGTCCGAAACGAACTGTATGTAAGTAAAAAGAGTGTGGTTCAGGACAGTTCAAACTTGAAGACCGTACTCTGTGCAGACCACTTAGGTCACTTAACTTCTCCTAAATAATCGGCTGCCTCGACGGGACAACCGAGCAACTCAATGCTCACGAGTGTACAAGTCGGCCAGCTTGCCATCAGGAAGAAGACGTACATAATCCAAAATTTGCCGACCACTGAAGATTAGCGACTAGAATATCATCCATGATTAACTGGAACGGGAAGGAGAGATCGGATACATTTGGCAAACATCCATCAAGATGTTTCACAAATTCCCATGGTAGTTGTGAGGAAAACAATGTGGAAAACACCTTCGTTTCCAATGACCCATCAACAGGCTACGTAGAACACATTTACATCACACTTTTATGATGCAGGGGATAAGCGGAGAAGAGATAAGCATGTGGAATTAGACAAGGCAAAGTCAAGTAGCAATGAAGAAACTGTTTGAACAGGTGATCCTGATCCGTTTAAGGAGTAGAAAGCAGGCTGAATTATTCCTAAAGCCCGAATGTAAAGATTTTGAGCACGCAACTGACTTCCAACAGCTTCAACCAAAGCCTCATAAACGCAATTCCTTATATTTATTCTATCATTAGTCGCTTTATTAAATTATGTTACAACTGCGGTGTAAACAGTCTGATGGTAGATAAATGAAGACGAGCCTATTGGTGGCGTTTTAGTTAACGAACTAGGTTGAAAGCTGACGACAGAATGGTTGTTAACTAAAAGCAGCAGATTCTATTCTTTATGATCGTTAGTATGGAACAGACAGACTCCGAGAACACTGGGGGGGGGGTGATACAATGCTTGTACAGCACAACCTGTCAGAAAGTAGGAATGTGATTAAGGTGTTTGTGTTTCTATCTAAAGCTCAGTCGTTCTAGTCTGCGTGTGAGTAAAGTACAGGATGAAAGATGACAGTATCAAGAAGGTTACAGAAAAAAGACATGTTTTTGTCGTGGTTACAGAAATTGCTACCTCTTGTTTGAAAATACTAATCGGTATTGTACAGGTCAGATCAAAACTGGTGAAACGAAGACCGGCATCACAATACTGCCAAAACAACTTACAACTAAGTTAATCATGAACTAAGGATAATTACATGAAAATGCTTGAAAGGTTGGTCCTCGGATGCGTCTTGTGTTGGTGGTAAATTTTTATCGAAAGTTCTATTGCGAAAAACTTTTGATGGATAGGCCATGGCAAGGTTAAAGAGAACCTCGTTTGTGTAATGAGCGCAATTTCAGAATGTGATGAGAGGATCAAAATATGGCTCAATTTTCGTCATTAAATGCTTAAACCTAGGAGCAGGCATCGGTCTTCGTGAAAAAAACCTCTCGATAACAGCACGATACATTTCTAATTCATTCAAAAGACTGCGGTTTAATAAATGTAGATGATAGCGAATCGTTTACGGTTTAGGTGGCTGATTTTTATCGACCACAAGAGTATGTGAGATGAGAACTGTCATTCAGAATTCCAGAAATTGCTGAGTCTCAGGCTTCTGGAGTTTCCACAACATCGATTCCCGTTGGTGCTTGATTGCATAAAAGTTAAATTAAGTTACATTGATCTATTGTTAATTGGCATTTATACCTTCCGAGCATTCGTGGAGTGTGAACTCAACAGACAAAGTAGGACCCCATGAAGAAGAACGATTCTGAATGAGTTATATACCCTACAAAAATATGTTAATAAATATACACCATATTGTGATTTATAAGTGGCTGGTGTGTAATTTTCGATCAGGTCCTTAAAATCTATATAAACGACTCCGGAATCATAATGTAAATGAAAAATCTGACCACCAACATCCTTTTGAACCCAAACAATACGGGCCTAAAGGGCAATAATTTATTTCTGAACAGTCATATTGTTAATTAACCATTAACAATATACGAAGTCAACTTTTTAAAAAAAATAGGCAAGTGTGTCAATGTCTTCCGGGTTGTTCTAGGAAGAATGTGTATGAACATGGTAACTTTAAAAAAAACCACGACCAAGAAAGGAAGTACGAACTAACCATTTTAATGGAGTCACAACCGTCATCCATAACACAATCAACTAATGTGTGGAATGAAATGCAATTATGTATCACTTATTTAGATCCAGATTGTATAACACAGGTCTTCAGCTTCCGAATTGATTATAAAGAGAGACTACTAGAATAAGTCTGCACCTGGGACTGTATAGCGTGCCAACAGTTCAAGCTCCAAAATCGTTCGAAGGAAAGATAATCAGCGATGCTTTAACTTACCAGCCGCAACATCAGAAAACTGTTCAGTGTGGCAGACGAGTAGCTTGGACCCTTAGTGCGTGGTCTAACCATCTAAGTCTTTGCAATCAACCTCCGTCGCTAACGATGCGACTAC
>LUCH01000962.1:40191-55386 GCA_013368495.1 Paragonimus heterotremus | reverse complement strand
ACTTCACAGACAACTCGGACGAACAACGAAAACATTCACACCACTGATTCCGGTTAGCCGCCATCTCACCTAAAGTTTCAAGCCATCGACTCTGTGAGTCGCGAGGGCTCCAGCCCGGGAGACGAACCCGATCTACAGTGCCCAACCTCTTCGTGAACGATTTCATTTGTCTACGCCAGATCACCATCTGTCCACCTCGCATCTTGCACCAATCGGCCGCAGCATCGGTAAACAGTGCTCGGTGTGGCAAACCTAACCGTCTAAGTCTGTGCAAATGTAGTGATTGAATAAAAGAACTCGTTTGACAATCAATGCCAAACACCCGCTTCCTAACCTCCTCGTTGCGTACTCGTTGGTGCCACCCGATACGAGCGATTGAACGCAGACATCGGTGGTCAAACACCTGAAGAAGGTTCACGTCTTCTACCCTGAGCTGCCAAATTTCGCCGCCGTAAAGTAATACAGCTCCCATTGTTGTCTGACATACGCGACCCTTAAGCTTCAGAGAGGTACCTTTCTGTTGCCATAATTGCCTCAAATTAGTAAACACCGCCATAGCCTTAATGATACCCGTCCCTATTTCATTCCCTACACCTCCGCCGCCGCCGCTGATGCAGCTTCTCAGGTATACAAACCGGTCAACAACCTCTATGACTTCATTATATAACATTAAACCTACGTAATCACAGCAATCTTGTAGAAGTACTTTGCATTTTGAGACTGCGAAGCGCATTCCGAAGTACTCAGCCGTACGCGAAATTGCGTTCAGTGTTGCTTGTGCTGATTTGGAAATGTCAAACAGCAACACCTTATCGTCAGCATAATCAAGATCAGTCAACCTTCCACCTAGTGGGAGGTCCACACCGGCATCATTTGAGTGACGCAAAAAGTTTATGACGAAGTTGAATAAAAACGGTGAAAGGGGACAGCCTTGACGTACGCCACTCCTGGTGCTGAAACTGTCAGACAGTTCGGCGTAAACCCTCACCTGAGCTGAAGTATGGGAATAAAGAGCAGACAGTATGTTCAAATACTTAGTCAGCACACCCTTGCGTTTAAGCGACTCTAAAAGTGTAGACCGATAAACCGAATCGAACGCACTTCTATAGTCGAGGAACACAGTGATTGTTGGCTGGTGGTACACATGACGCTGTTCCAGAATTTGACGAAAGGTAAAAATGTGATCTATACATTCCCGACCATGGCGAAACCCGGAGAAGGCGGGCGCCAAATATAGCATTGATACGTACGATGCTGAGAACTAGTGCTGGCTAGAGATAGCCTATGCTCAGTGCACAGCTGCAACAATCGCCCGCCATTATATACCCGATGTGACGCTTTCCCAAACTTGCCACCTAAACGAGATTCGGCCTGACAAAGGCGAACCCCCAGGGCATTTATATCTCCCGCCAGAACGACTATGTCAGAGCCACATGTCGACCGAAGGAGAGCGGCTAGATCTGAGTGAAATGTGTCTTTGACGCTCACGTCACTACAGTCAGTAGGAGCGTAAGCAGACACAACGAAAAGATTTCTGAAAGTCTTCAGTCTAGAAATGGTCTTAATCGAACCTGCCAGGCGGACGGCACAAAGTCTACTGTTAACAAGGATCCAATCTATCAATGAGGCTGCAGCCGTCGTGCTGAGGACTACACCTACTCCAGCCTGACCTGTAACGGCGACTGTGGAGTCACCCGAAGTGTATAACCAGTATCGGGTAGACAATCTGGAAGCTGTTAGTACCACATGTTGATTACTATCCTGGATTCTAGTCTCTGAAATACAGCAGACATCAATATGCAATGAGTCTAACGTTTGTGCAAAAACGGCCTGTTGACGTATCTGTTTTAGCGTGCGGACGTTGAAAGCATCTATATGAATTCGCATTCTGGGTCTAAGCAAGGGACGAGGGAAGTTTGAAGATAAATAGCAAGAGACGGAACTTACCGGCTCAATGTTACCACGGTTAGCTACATCTGTTGTGGGACCTGTGGAGTAACTATCAGAAATGGATTTGGGGAGGGGCCTGAGAACTATATTTGATAGGACAGTGGGGGAGGGGTCAGCAGTAGCATGTTTTCGCCTATCCACTCTGCTGTATGCAGCAGATAGGGCGACCCGGTTTATACTGTGAGAGGGTCGATGCAGTATGGAATTACTTGTGTTATGATTATTCATGGTTGTTTGTGGGCTGAGATAATGACAGGGCGCACAGAACTAGACAGGAGAACGATTAGGGTTCTCAACTTAAGTCTTTGGCTAAAATGCCTATACTGCGAGGCAACGGGTGGGTGGCAGTGTACCAGAACTGGTACGTTTTCCGGAAAAAGATGCCAACCTTCTTCCAACCCGCAACCTGGAGGACCAGGAGACTAGTTCGTCAGACCTCTGCCTATTGGCCTGCCTGGTATGAGTGACTCGGTCGGTGACTCGGTCGGTCGGTGGTGGTCACACCGTCCAGTATAGCCCAATAGGTCATCGAGATGCGTAAGCCATCACACCACGTCAAGGTCCAGTCTCGTTGTGACAGCTGAGCGTTTGCTGAACCCGGGCACCATCCAGTGAGGTAATCAACGGTTAGGTAAAACAGCGAGGCAGTCAAGTATAACATGACCACAGAACACGAATACCTTCACTCTTCTGATGAGTAAAGTAGGTAGGTATCGTCTGTTCGCCTAGAAATTACGTGATCATTCAAACAGTCGGCCAGAAACACTATCCGAAATGATAACCTGGCACAATCAATGAAGTGCCTAAATCTACAACACTTCTAGTCCTTCAGTTTTCCCCTTACTTTGTGCACCTTGGTGTTTTCTCTCCTGAGAAGAGTTTTCGAAGACACTTAAAGTCACTTGTAGAGGTGATACATAATCGCGACCAGAGTATAACCTGGTCAGGTTCATGACAACTCTTAATGAATGAATGAATGAATAGTAGTCTGAAAATTGCCAGTTAACGTAGAAACGATAATTCATCGGAGGCTGTATCCTCTGTACATATTCTCATGGCTCTAGTGGTCAAGCAGTTTATGAGATTCCTTTTCTGCCTTACAGGAACAAAGCTGCTGAAATGGATATACTGTCCATTCCAGGTTTCTTTCCTATAGATTTTACGTTGAACAGATCCATCAGCACGTCGCCGGATGAGTACGTTCAGGAAGGCTAGTTGATCGTTACGCTCAGCTTCTAGTGTAAATATCGCGTTCGCCCTGACAACTCTGTTTCATATAAATTGTTATGTAATTAGCCTGATGATGAATAACCGAAAACGAGCTTGTTCGCTACACTGTTATTCCCATAGAATGAACGGAACAAAATGTTGTCATGAAATTCACACACGAGTGGGTGACGGTCGATTGTTAGAAAATGCAGACGTTACAAAACTCCAAAACAAACATTTTCCATACAAGAAAATTGACAAACGAATGCGAAGAAAGATAGAACAGGAAAACAGAGAGACAGCAGCTAGAAAAGTAGAAATGCCGTAATGACAATAGCACCCGAAACGGCATGGCGAACTATACTACCAGTGTGCATGCGTTGATGCGGCCCCACTACGAGTATCCGGTTCTATACCTGGACCTTCAAACCCACGGGGAATGCGCCCAAAACTTTAATTATGTGATCTAACGGACAGTGAAATGCTAGACTACTTCGAACTCATACATACCTAGCGTTGACTATGGTTATACCCAAAAATTACTTGTAACCGTTATTGATGACGATCAACGAATGGCAGTGAACTTCGCGGACAACTGTTTTCATTTAATTACTAATCAGAACTGTCTGACAGGTATGTGACAGGACAAGCCAAGAATCAACGTGTAACCAGAGGCTCACTGCTACGACAGTTACAGAAAGAAACAAAAACTTGTCCTCACTTGTATTCGACGGTGGTCTTGTAACGTAAAAGCATTCTAACAATTCTGCTAATGTTGTATGACTATTGAAATTACGGTCGATTATCATAGAAAACCACGACTTTCCCCTTCACATCAAGATAGCTCACAAATTTGGAAATTGGCTAACTACTATGTTGCCACCTTAGTTTGTGCTACCTGACAACACCCGGTGAACAAACATGAAAGAAAGTAACGCGGATTGTATAAACCATAACTTTCGACTTCCACGTGTAGCTTATGTACACACATTAGAATATACAGGTAATTCGCGGATTCGGTGATATCTATGGAAAACGTGGACTTACTAGGGCATTTTCTTTGCAAAAAGAATCATATGCAGGCAGATTGGAACCAGGATTCCGAGAGCCACGTTTACCAGCCCAAACTGATTCGGTATGGGAACCAGCATCGAGGTTGATTAAAAATTCCAGGGAACGATCACTCCGCGGCAAGAGAGCTTCTAAGAGAGTCAACTTTGTACGAGGCTTCAAAAACAACTGAATTGTACGATCTCGACAGAGGTTCACGAAATTAAGCTAAGAAAACAAGAAAACGAAGTGCGATTGGATTCCAAACGACACTCAGCTGGTAGATAATCAGACATTTGTCAAAAAGGAACGGATTTCACCATCAAAACCCACAGCACTACATCAACAGCAGATGGCAATGCTTTACTCCATAACATAAGACCGAGTAAAGTATAGAGATTAGAAAAAAGGCCAAAGTAATAGCACCGCTGATGAGTAATTTGGGAGATTTGCCAATTTGGAGGAGACCCAAGTGTGAAAAATCATGGCTTCAGATGGAAGACCGCTTGTCCAAACGCGACAAGCGTCCTACCAGCTGGGTTACAAAACCAGGCAGGGAGCTCGAAAATTCCACATTTGGACTGTTACCCACCTATCCCAGTGTCTCATTATATAATCCACATACCGATCCAGGAGATCGACAGTCCAGCAAGATTTTTCCAACAGTTCACGCTGGAATCCACCAACGCCACTGTTGAGCAAGGAAATTTCATTGCCAATGAATAATATTACTAGTGGTATTACCAAAGAGCAATAAAAAGAAACTCCAGCAGTGAGAAAACAGGGGACGAGGGGGACCTAACGCAGAAAACTCCAGAGGTTCATGGTTAAACAATATCGGTGAAACTGTCTACTTGTAAACAACACATGGCTAAAAACAAACAAGTATTGCGCGAAAAAAGGGTTTCTTAACTGCGTCTTCGCACTATTTGACCTCAATTCACAGGGTCCAACAGGAAATTGAAAACATTCATGCCACCATACTGTATTACCTCCTGCCTTCTACAACGCCAACAACCAGAGATTAGGTGGATTATCTAACCTCACAATGATAAAGGAACACGTCTGAACTCTTCATAACCAATTAATGTCCGCCCTCATTCATCTTTGCTAATCCATTAGGTCGACCAGCATACGCTTCACGCCAGAGAATGGGGAATTCGACGAGAATCGAGCGACCACAAACGGTGAGTTCGCATTTTTAACACACGATACATCCATTCGAATAAACTCATTCTTAGAGATTCTAGTGAATGAAATCGTTCATGCCACTGGCAAGGCGGACACAATCGCAGCATGGCAGTTTAGAACATTCTGAAAATCAGAAGGTAATTGGACGGTGATGATTATACACATGTTTTTGTCGATGATATGACTGCAGCTCGCTCTCTTACTGTCAAATACGTGGGTAGTTCGGCAGATTTGATAACTGAGAAGAGACCCATTTGCGAAAAATCTGAAATTCGACTGGATTCGAACCAGTGACAGAAATACCATGCCCAAAATGCGGCAAGCACTGTACCAGCTGAGCTACGAAGCCATGACGAAAACTCAGAAATTTCACGTTTGGACCTAGTTATCCACCCAACAAACTGTGTCATATGGAGTCCACTAAATGATCCAGCCGACTGACTGCCCAAGCAGGATTTCTCGATCAGTCCACGCTGGAAACCACCAACGTCGCCGATGAGAGCACTGACATTGAATTACTGATAAGTAGAGCGCCTGTCGCGTTTGGGCATGGTGTTTCTATCGCCGGTTCGAATCCAGCCGAAGTCCAGATTCTTCGCAATTGGGTCTCTTCTCGAATACGTGGGTGTTACACTGTGAGATAATATGACATGGTTTTCCCACGTAGACAATTAAGCTATCCTATCCATGCGACCGATGTTTCTGGTAAAAGTCAGAAGAACGTTCGACTTCTTAAGACCTAAGTACCTTTCTGTATTCTCTGATCTGTAGAGGATTGTGTGCCAACCAACAGAGCGTACTGTTCTCTCAATACTTTGTCTGGTTTGTTACCCAGAAACTACACATTCATCTCCTGACCGCTACAGCGTTTAGAGAAATGTAGTATTATCTCTGACATGAGTTGCAGTTACTGTTGGATAACACCCCAAAGTTTGGTGATGGCTGACCTCTACAATTTAATCCCAACATGAGCATCATCTACATGATATTCTTTCAAAACATGATTCCCCGACCCTACCGTATATCTGCTTGAGTGTTTATCTTCTCAAGTAAAAAGAAAATGCTTCTTTCGGAACTCTACATCCAATCCGTTTCTGGACGAATCCTCGTAGTGGGGAGCAGGAACTAATTGCGAGTCGTTGCTAGTAGTGTTTTAGCAATACATTTTATTCCACTATTTTGCTTGTTTAAGCCATTCAACGGTGTGAATATGTTAATGTTGACAATTTACATTCTGGGGTGTACAAAGTGCCTATTGAGCTGATCAGCTCCAAAGAGATACCACTCAACCTACCACGAAAAGAACGATAAAAATCATAAAGAGAATGTGTTAATTCGATAACTTTCATTTGACAATCTACCATCAGCGGTAAGTTATAGGTCTCCCGTCTCTCGTCTTCATACAAACAGGATGTGAAATAGTTTTGCGGTGACACTCTACCACCCCAAAAGAAACAAGACGACCGAAAACGGAAGGCAGCAACTTGGTGTGTGTGACACACTGAGTTTACTTCCACCTAGGCAGTAATCCTAAATGATGTTGATTAAACGATAAAAAACCACTATTAACGATTAAAAGAACCGCATCTGCTGATGTAATACAAAGAAGAACATTCAACCGCGGGCTAAGTAACAGCATGAACAAATTGAAATCAGTAGAAGAGGTAATCAAAGCCGAGTAGAACAAAACAAGAGGATCAAGTAATCCGCACGTGGCGTAGACTTTCGAATTATTCACGGTCGTAAGGATAAACTTTACACTCCAGAAGACGCTCACTGAAGACTGTGAGCACCCATAGGCAGAGATGGACGTACGGTGAAAGGATTTAACGTGATAACAGACTGCAAAACCTTAGCATTTGAATATTTATCGTGAATGTTTATTGGTTGTGAATATCTATTGGTTTATATATGATCAGAACGCGGAAACCAAAGAAACTCAATAGTCCTGTTCACTTGGTCCACATGACAACTACGATCCACTGGACGGTGGTCTACAATCAACGGTGGCTAACACTAGCTAACTCAGAGCCTGATTAGAAGGTTTATCCAAATGACACTGAATGCAGTATGAACATCTCACAAATTCACACGATAGGCTGAATGAAACCATCGGCAGAACGGTAGACAAATAGAGACACCAGCCGGCTGGGTTCGTTACATCTTCCCTATGTAATTCATTAGTAAGGAGTCACTCGCAAAGTAATTTCTGCTGCGCAGCGGAAAACTTATGTATTCACATCGCGCGTAGGAGATTTCTGTCTGCCGGGTCATGGGTTACTGACTCCTGGTTTGTACGTTTCTATGGGTAACGTGAGAGAATAAGGCTCTCCTGGACTATCTGAGCTGCCTTTTGGAGGTCAGCATGTTAGCTAATCTCGGCTAAGAAAAAAATTAGGAAGTGCAACGTATGTAAATACGGTCTGCTGTTTCGTAACTGTCACCCGAAATAAATTAACTTGCTGCACAATCCTGCTGTACGATACGGCAGAGGTGCCAACAAGAACGATGTAATGACGAAGAAGCCGTCATAACGAACAATTCTATAGTCTTCAAATTTCACTTCAGTATGAGTTGAATTTTGTGTCCATTATGATGAGCAACTTTACAATGAAAGTCTCATTAGAAAGACTAGAATAACCGCTCACATATGTTTGCGCCTGTTGAAAATAAGTATAGACCAAGCAATGTCATGATATCAACAGACGTGTCAACGGATACTTGCACACAGTGTTATCTTATCGGAATCAAACAAGCAAGACAGTATTACAAATGCATATAAAATAATTAATATATATATTTAACATGTAATCGGAAAAAAGCTACATATAACGGCAGGTGCACGATAACAAACTGAGGGTTATACACATAGAGAAAAAATTGTAAGCAAAAAAGAAAAGAACAATGGATCGATGCACACAGAGTTGTAACAGTTGCACTCCTTCTCGTATCAGACGGTGTCCTCAACCGAAGGTTTTAATTGTGACTACTGATGAGTAGTCGAGGATTTGGTTTATTTCAACCTGAACGTCACCCACAACTGACCGCAGCTGTCGCATTCCCATAGGCCTTCCAGTCGGCCTCTTCCGAAAAGCAGAAGCAATAGACTCCAGTTTCGTTCTCGTTAGACCTCGTCAGTAGTGCATATCCTCGCCACTGCCTGGACTAGAACCACGGCCACGCTGTTTATGAGGCAACCGTGTTTACCACTGCGCCATTGACCTCACGTTAGGCACGACCGAATTATCATATGTGAACGCTCAACCACTTTCGCTTGTGAGTAATTATCAGGTTGTCCGATCGCCTCGATAGGAGACACAGTTATTGTCTGTTAACTCCAATTGATAACCCCGCGATTAGAACTCCTTAGACAGGCGATATTTTAGATTACTGATGAGTAGTCGGGAATTTGGTTTATTTCAAGTTAAATATCACTCACAATTGATCGCAGCTTTCGCACTCCCATAGACTTTCCAATGGGCCCAAGTCAAAGTCAACGAAACTTAGGACGAAACTATTTTCAGCAATGGAAAAAATTTATCCGTCCCGAACTTCGATACTGCTGGCAAGATATTCCTACTGCACGCCGCTACTACTTCGGAGACACTAAGTGGCGATAGCAGATAATCTGTTAACATCCTATACGCAAATGAGCCAGGTTTTGCAGCCGCAGAATAAGACAGCTTGCCGAACAGTACTATACACTTGGCCTTTCAAGAAAGACTGAGATTCTGCTTATGCCACAGAAGGCGTAAGTTGGCAAACGTCGTCCGAGGATTAGTTACACGAGTTTTGATCTCATCAGACAATCCACTCGGGCCAGTGCAGCTTTCAGGTTACGAACTTCTCCGGTGCATCCAAGGGTTCACCGTCAATAGCGAGAGAACATGTAAAGTCCTGCAACAGCATCTTGCATTTAAACAATGTAAAGGTCGTACCAAGCCAACGAACTGAAACATCTGCTACACCGAAGATAGTTTGGACACCACGTAATATTTCATAGATCAGAGAAATGTCATTTGCACATTCTGCGTTTCGAAGTCCTGTGACCGAAAGCATCGCCACACTATCATACTCAAAGTCTATCACAACGAATTGTAAGATCTCGTCTACGGTAAAAGTGAACAAAACAAGATAGACTAGAGGACTTAGTCACAACCCAATTTGAAATACTGAAAGTAAATGACAGTGTTAGAAGTCTTAGTCCGGCCAGAAGTCTTACAGTAAACTGCCTTCAGAATGTTGACGTAACTTTCGGGCACACAATCCCTGATAAACAGGCCTAGAGTACAGCTCCGTAAGAGCAAGCAGAGGTGAAAGCTTCAGCGTCTGATCTGGAGGACAGGTATGGACATATTTCTTTCTCGTGCTGTTGGATGCAGTGACCAAATGAAAATGACTGACGTTCAGAAAAAGCTACGGACAACTAAGTCGAGCACAATGGGTATGCAAATGATGATCACTACAGTGACCAGTAAACGCTACTCAGCCACGTTTGGCTAAGTGGGCAGTGTTGCGATGATGATATACCCAACGGATTACATACCGCGAAGAGCAATGTAAAAGGTCATGGACAAAGGAGGACATGAACGAATTCTGGGTCGCCTTCCTTGAATGTGTTCATCTTTCCAAGCGAGCATATGAAGATATATGTGGTATGTAACAATGGACGATTGTTTTAAATACGTTGACGTTCATGTTGTAAACGGTAGCGGAAAAACGGCCCAAGATGAAAAGGAAAACCATAGAGAGTGAACCATACTCCGCGTTTTCGTCCAAAAGTTCGTTAAATTTATCTATCTGGATAGTATCAGCACAGCTGAATATTTGGATATCCATTCAAGTAAGGAGATGGGAAGGGCCATGGAGAACCGAGAGTACTAACATTATCAAACGTGCCATTTCTAATGCCGACACGCCTAATCCTGCCGAGAAGAACCGATCTCCTGTGATTATTTCTACCATAGTGGACCGAATGACAGCCTTGCTCTGTTTGTGTTCGAAAGGTGGCATCACACCATTTCTTAAAACATGGTTACATAAGAGCAGAATTTGTAAAGCATAAGAGATAAGATAGATAAATACAGTTGACATTTTCATTACATTCCTAAGCTGATGTCTTTTCTTTTCTAAACGACCAGAATAGATCAACCCTTCGTGGTTGATTCGCAAATTATAGAGAACATTCACTATGGTCCCGGAATAGAATGAGAGGTTTTGCAAAACAGTTGTCCCATCGACCATAAGCGAAGTGGTTAACAGCTGTTTCGACCTTATTGTTATGCCTCTCCAGAACCACATACGCTGGAAAATCAACCCCACGACCTATGGATGTGGTACATGCTTGGTAGTTCGCAAGCCGACTGTAAACGGCTGGTCGAGTTCAAACTAGGGGAAAAGCGAGTACATCATTTAATAAAAGCAATACATATGCCGTTCTGCGACCCCGGTGACTGAAACTCCGAAATGTCTGTATTATCGTTAGATAATGCCCCACCATTTTAACACTTATCCTCTATTCGTGGGTTTGATCCGTTGGCGTGCGTAATGCTGATGAAACCCGACAAGATTGAAACAACTGTCAACCACTTCGCATACAGTAACTGGGGTCAACTGACTTGATTGTATACACTTAAATGTACATATATTGAACTTGATTTCATAAAATGATATATAACATACAGGTCTTCTGCAATCGAACAAAGAAAAAGAGAAATACTAACATATGTGACATGCAAACAAGGTGCTATGTAACAAAAATCACACAGTGAATTAGGTACTTAACAAATTTGCTAGGCAGTTTGAAATGACCTCTACGGCTAGTCACATTCTGGTTCACTATTGAAATGAGCGGCAGCCCGAGTCATATGATGATGAAGTCATAATAGCGCTACTCTCATTTAGCTTAAGTTATCATGCTTCTCCCACAATACAGTATACAACCTCAGTGGTGGAGACTAACATAACTTGAAACTTAAAACTATGGACAGAGTCGGAGAGAATAACCAAGAAGAAAACAAAAACTGATTTGTAAACATGAACCACATGAAAAATCGTTATGCTTTTTAGTTTGATGTTGATGGATATAGCTGGTGCACACAAAACATAAACCTGTCCTAAAGATGATATTTACAAGTCATAATCACAACAATCGGTTCACTCACGAGTTCCAATAGACCACTAAGTTGTGAGCAATGTATGGGCGATTCACTTTCCTCGTCTAATATGGTCTCAACACATGCCTTCCACTTGTGAGAGGTGCAGTCGACAGTCCCTAAAGCCAATTGTTCGTACAAACCATTGGGAAAGGCGTGCGGATCCAACGGGCGCATCGGTAGGCCAAAAGGAGAGGCGACTAACAATTTCTCGATCGTTTCAAACCGCTGTGCGGTTAATTGTGCATGTGCACACAGCTGCTTGATTTCCTGAGCCACAGGTAACCAAATTGGCAAGGACGTTGTAGTCTCCAATATCTTTAACACTTCATCCAGCGATACCGAGCCAGCACTGGAAGTATGATAAAAGCATAAACATTGCGTTATCACAAAAGTGCATTTGTATACATAGGACAATTGACAAAGAAAAGTAATTAAGGTCTTCGTTTCCATATCTGCGGGGTGTAAGTTGTCGGGTAACTCGTTGGTTCCAGTGAGCGGTGGGTTTACAAACCACGTTTATAATACTGATTCGTAATAACAGAAACACAATCAAAAGAGAGCTCTCAGAAAACGGTTCTAGTGGGCTGATCGTGCTGGGCGTGCTCTACAAGAAAATTTACACAAAGCAGGTAGCAAACTGGGTTACATTCACGATAGAAACAAGCTTATACTGAGACAATCGATACACGATTAAAATGTGAGCAAGTCTACAATGGAGTATACGGACTCCCACAGGAGAACAACAAAAACTAAGCAAAACAAAAAACCTCAAAGGCTAGCGACAGAAACCTATGAAATATTTGTGAAGAACATATGAACATAACGAACTTGAATGATTTCGGAAAAGTGGCAAACACAATAAAGTAAACGCCAAATAGTCTATAGTTCATGCTAGTGAACGAAGAAAATGAGATGGCTGAATGATAAAACAATGTATTAATTATGAAAGTACGACAGACCTCGCATTTTTCACGCTGATAAATCTCTCTTCAACGCGTTTGGCAGACTCGATCACGGTCAGTAGCTTGCGACTGCATTCTGCCAAGATTACGTCCAAAGTCGTCTGCGGTGTAGGTAGTGATAATTCATTTGATTGGTCAACGCTCACATAGGCGATTGTGGAGGACAACAACTCGCCCCAAGATTGAAGTTCACATAAATAGTCCAGCGACGGTTTATGTTGAGCATCCGTCTCCATCGAAACAGCAGCACTCTGGTCCAATGTGCTCTGGACGGCTTCGCGCCAGGACAGACATTCATGAATCTAGCGAAACAAGTAAAATAAAAAAAATCAGGGCTACTGATCGTAAACCGTAAGACACCAGTGATTAACACTGTTTAAGTGAAAATAACGACAAAAATAGCAACCCCAGCTTACAGTAAAAGGACTAGTAAACAACTTCATGTCTAAATTCGGACAATGAACATCAAGGTGTCCAGGAAGTGGACAGAATAGAAAACTGAGCTGGAGGTTTACTGCCTCTGCTTCATTGCCAGTTCTCACTTAGCAGAAAACTCAGTCGAAAAATGTAGTCTAACCATGCAAACTATAAGGATGTCGAAAGAATGCTGAAAAGCTAAGCTTAATCAAATAGTTGGTTCAGAACCACATCATTGCCGCGGCTGAACACACAAGCAGACGGTCGAATATTTGAAAACCTCGCAGTCTGAATGGTCCTTTCGGAGGAGTAATCATATGTAGCTAAAGCTATCTTTGCACCCTAAGGCTGTAAAGAACAGTTCAAAGCATTTAGAATGAGGCGACTGATTGTCCCAAGACAAAAATGCTGCCTCAAAACTGTCAAACAACGACAACCTGTTGTCGGCATAGTCACGATGTGTCCATTTTCGATCCAGTAAGACGTTTATATTAGCATTTTGAGTATTGTAAATAGCCTCCGCTTGATTTGTGTACAGCAAAACTGAAGCAAACTGAAGGAAAGTGGATAGCATTGACGTGCACTACTCTTGTTGCTGATCATGTTGGATAGTTTTGTGCACAGCTCAGCCTAGGCCGAAGTATGAGAATACGGCGCGGATTATACGACCAGATATATGTTCAGTATAACTCCAATGGCATGGATCGACTCCTCAAACCGAGTACATCTATATAGTCAACAGAAAAGTTATTATTGGCAGACAACGCGAATGAGACTGAATAGATGACCTACGCATTCCTAAGTTCATGGAAACGTCCTTTGCTCTCTTCATGTTTCTGGTGTATCACTACAGTTTAATTACGGAATGTTTTTCACCGACAATTAGCCGGAGAGTTCACAGAACACTCATATTTAATAGTATCTCTTGCGTTTACTTTCGAACACCAAATGTTTATATGAACGTGAAGGTTGTTATCAATTGACACCAATTTACCTCGCGACAGGAACGCAGAGCCAAGTGAACTACTCAGAGAGTGTCATAAAACCTTCCGATCCTTTTCTTGAACGAAGAAACCAACGCCATTTGATACTGACTAAGACAGACATTTACGGGCATCAATACTAGGTGAAGTAAACATGTCAGAGTCTTGATTAATGTTTCACACACTTTCTGGGAAATGCTGGCATATTAGTCAATGGAAATGACCAAAAAGCGATTGCACTATAACTTTCAAATTCTGCTGCGTTTATATATATAATAAATAGCATATGTAATGTACACAATATAATGTATAATATATATATACATATATGTATTAATGATGAGTAGTCAGGGGTTCGGTTAATTCCAAGTCAGCGGTAACTTTATCTGAGGATAGGACGGCTGATTATTACTCACAAACAAAAGTGGTTGAGATTTCAGATCTGTTGATTTGGTCACGTTTAGTGTGAGATAGACGGTACGGTAGTCAACATGGTTGTCTTATGATAAACTGGCCGGAGTTCTAATGCCGAACGTAACAGGGATGTGCACTACTGACGAGCTGTAACAAGAACAAAACTCGAGGCGAGCGTTTCTTTCAGAAAGATATTGACTAGAAAGTCCATCTGAATGTGAAAGCTGTGTTCAAATGTGCGTGATGTTCAACTGAAAATGTAAATATGCATACATATATGAATATTCAGTTACGTGGAGTATATAAATCAATTTGTTAATGTACATGAAACGGCGACCAGTTCGCTTACCACCGAAATCACGTGTGATGCGCTCTTGTTAATAGGAGCTTACGCATCTGATTGGGTATATGTATAATGAATTGAAGGATCTGTCTCCCACGTCTTCTGATGAGACGGGCTGGTTATGTGCATAACTGGTAGACAATTCCCGACCTATACTGCTACTTTGACGAGGTGGTCGGGCTTGTGTACTGTTTTGATCCGGCGGGCTATGCTGACTAGAACTCCGGTCCTTCCAGGTGCAACCTTGTCAGACAGGTCAAAGGGGAGCAGTCAGACAAAAAACAGTTACACTCATAGGATTGTATGTCGCACTGCTGACCGCATAGGAGTGCTTAGGTAGTGAGGCACGATTCTATGGGCATACAGCAGAACTATTTTTATAGTTGCGGCACTGCTGTCTTCCGTATCAGGAAGGGGGAGGGGTTAGAAAAGGTACCCTCAAACAAAGAGCACTCCGATCGCCCAACGGTTGACCGTGACCGCCGGCGTATTATCCAATACGGTCGAAAAACATCTAA
>LUCH01000962.1:0-37159 GCA_013368495.1 Paragonimus heterotremus | reverse complement strand
CACCAACAATTGGGTAAAACCGCATGGTGGTCAAGCAACAACGTGGTCACGAAGTATGAAGACCTTGACTGCTACATTAAGCAAAATGGGTAGGTGTCGCCTGTCTGGATGGGGTCCTCGTGATCACTCAAACCGTTGGTTAGTGACGCTATCCGAGATGGCGATGTGCCGCAGTCAATGGCGTACCTGTATTCATACCACTTCTAGTTCTTCCGCTTAGTCTTCTTTTATTAATTTTCAACCTTCTTAATAACGTTTTCTTCTAGGATATTCCACGTCACTGTTGAGATAAGCGGCGGCCCGAGCCACAGTACCTTTTGGTCAGGCTCATGGCTGTTATGATGATGATGATGATGATGGCAGATAATTCTAATCAATTTATATCAGCATCTATTCGTCAGCAATGTTGTCTCAAACAGGAACACTATTAAGTCATGAAAGAACTGGGAGAAATGCGACAGTTGTCTCAAAAATCCGGCAAGAGCACTGGTGTGGTCATCATGAACAAGGATGATTAAGTGACAAAAATGAAAACCACCTTGGAAGATAAAACGATTGAAAGTGCATACACACATTGCTGCGAAAGCAAATAGCGAGACACTGTTGCACAGTGATATACCTGAAAAGCAATACAGGCGCATGAAGCCAATCGGGACGGAAACACCACGAGTGAGGGGTGCGTCCTTAATACATCAGGATGGAGCACCTCTGCGACCAATCTTCTGCACGAAGAATTCGACGTGTCATAATGTTCATCGACGACTAGTTGGCATTCTGAACCCCGTTCGCAAAATGCTACCCCTCGATTGTCTGAGGGATTCCTTTGAACTAGCAGAGATATTAGAATGCTTGTCGATGAGTTCTTAATATGTGTATTCGATTGACGTTAATTCCTTTTGTGAGACAGTTGATTTTTTCTTATGTGATTTCTAGCCAGAGCTGGTATGGGTACTTAGGTATCTCAAAGATCTCACCTTACTGTATACAGAAAACAGTAGGTTTACTTTTGAATAATTTTCTTATAGAAAAATAGACGGAATGGCTATGGATAGTCCGTTAGATCCGAAAGCAACTGACATCATTTCAAGAATGACCGTACGACAAGTTCCAAATAATATTGCCAAAACCTAACTGTACAAACGGTAAATCGATGACATTTTGATTTTTGTGAATACTGACTAATTTGGCATGTTTTTTTTAAGTCGCCTAATTCTATTCACCTGAACCTATCCTTGTCTGACGAAACTGAATCAAATGGCAGTTTAGCTTACCTAAATATACTCATCGTTAAGCATGAGGGTTGGACATTACATCGGTCGGTCCATCATAAAGCAACAGGGGACGAGCATTATCCTCAGTTCTCCAGTTTTGTCCCGGTATCATGTTAACGTGGTTTGGTTAGGATCCTATTTCATAGGGACAAGCGTATTTGCACCCTGATAAGCTGCAGATGGAACATGAGGTGCTGAGAATAACGTTACTGGTAAACGGATTTGCTGAAAAGTTCACAGACATTCAGAAAATGATGAACAAGTGCAATGGGCCAATTCAAACAACTTAGAAGAAGGAGATATTTCTGTTTCTGCAATTCAAAAAGGGATCATCTAGCAAACAACAACAGGCACAAATAAAAGTCTGCCTTACTCCCGTACGTATGCGGCTGCCCAATTACGCCTGGTGTAAACCACTAAAGGATCAGTTCTACACAATCAGGAACGTAGTTTGCCTAACTATTCCGTATATCATGTTGTCTATCAGTTCATTTGCAACTGCAGTGACATTAACATGAGCAGAACAGATCGACAAGTATCGTAGCGAGTGGCAGAATATGTCCCGAACTGGTTACTACAACTGATAACGCGACAATCACAAACCGGTGAATCAGTTGCTTGAAATTCCGTATCATCGGTTGTTAGACACGTCATGACAACAGGTCATTCGAAATACTGTTATACAATCAAAACCCGAAGCCACTGACCTTGAGCGAACATACGTCGAGCAAAACCCATCGACCGGCGCTGTATGTTCAAAAGTG
Source organism: Paragonimus heterotremus (assembly GCA_013368495.1). Lineage (NCBI taxonomy): Eukaryota > Metazoa > Platyhelminthes > Trematoda > Plagiorchiida > Troglotrematidae > Paragonimus > Paragonimus heterotremus. Next base: position 35,124 of record LUCH01000962.1, on the reverse strand, counting down.
GCTGAAGTAATTCATCGGGTTGCCGTGGTGCTGATGACACTACTTAATCTGAATATATGCGTGCCCATACCTTACATATCTCTGTTTGTCTTCCGTATATAACTTGCAGGTCTTATGTTTACAACTGATGAGGGTAAACGAAATGTTAACATATCGCAAAATGTTCTCTTCAAGCGCTGATGAGGTTGTTAAAGAGAACCCAATGTTTCAAGATCTAACTGAGACCATATTTGATCACAAGAAAAGGTTCTCATTATCAGGGATAGCTCACATATGCAGCAACAGCAGCGGCAATAGTCCATACAAAGTATAAGAGTGATGGAACCCCTACAAACGAAAAAAACAATCACACTGCACAAAAGTTACCTTCTTCAATCGTATAGTCTCTGGTAAATCCACAATGATGGCGTCCGCAAAACGTAACAGGTCATCGACGAGGCTGATCGAGAGCATACTTTCCACTACGGCATCGTCATTAGGGCAGGCCGGTTGATCACATGTAAGGATCAGCTCAGTAGCGCGTTCGCGCCAAGAGATGAGTCGCGCTTGCATTTGGTTGAGCTCGAGCAGTTCCGGTAAGAAATACCGAAAGTCGGCGGCAATTCGCATCCAGCTGTCAAACTCAGCCAGAGAAAACTGAAATCGAATAGAGATATGAAGTGGCAAACAGTATACTGTGTCGATCAAATATGTACGCAGGTAAAGAAATTGCTTACTGACTAAAAACAGGTGAGTTTGATTGCGGTTTCACGTTCGTGCATAATTTCGTCCAGCTCAATTCAGGAAGAGATAGTAAAATAGTGTTGCCCATTCAGATTTGACAATCCAGTCATGCAGTAGCAAACAGTACATGCACATCAACTAAAAACACTGCTGGTGACTTCCAATCAACTAGCAAAACTGCAGCCTCGAGTGGATTTCGCGGTAAGCCAGCTGAAAGTATGAGCTGCGTGTGATGACAGAGGACAAAAGCCAGTGGTAGCCAGTTTGTAGCATGCAAAATCAATTAGCAGTCACCATCTACAGGTGGCAACAGCTCAAATACAATTTTACAGCCGCATATAAACGTCCACAACATTCGCGGGATAATCCGACGGTGGTTCGAGTAACGAACATTAAATATGGCTCGAACCAAATAGCACTAGCCTACTGGTGAACGTGAATCAAATTTGAACGACAGATTAACTGAGCCCTTCGTACACGTTTGTTCGAACCCAAAATGCAATCTGGTCGGCATGCGAACATCCTCAAAATAGGAATTTCTATAGTTAGGATTCAACTTGCGATGAATATGGTGTACCTCAGATTGTTACAGTTGGCTTGAAGGACTATGCACCAACCTGACATTATAAAACACTTTTAGTTTCGCGCAAAATACGCGACACATTCCCAGACAATCGTCAAACCAATCAACTCTAAAGAGAAAAGATCGGTCGAGATCGAACCCGGAACACTGAATATAGGAGTCATCCACAAAGAGGTACATTGTTCAATTAGAGAGAGGTTACTGAGTAGATTTCATAATCGAAGTTAATGCATTTAAAAACACCTTTTCCATCGCCAGCACTTCCTGAACCACACTGTCGTTCAGTCAGTGAACGCTTCTGAAGGCTAACACATCACACGTGCACCTTAATAATTAATGCAACCTACTTAAGCATGTACAAATCGCAAACATAAATGTCGACACATGTTGGGCACGAAATTTGCGAAAACACTGACTATTAGTGAATAGTTTGTGTTATGACGTTTCAAGCTTTCAACTAGCTACAATCAATCTTAATGAGCCGTGGCTTGCAGCCTAAAATTTGTGTATCATGGCATCATCAGCAGAGCAACGCGGACATCGGACAATTGACCGCGAAGGACAGCAAGCCTCTCCACACTCAATAAAACCTTCTGTCGTCTAGTTAAGGAATCCGGAGTTGACTGGGAATGGTAGCTAAAAGGCCAAGTAATGGTTTGACATCAGAGAACAAAACAACTAATGTCCAGGTTTGCTTTCAACTCTATCAATCCGCCTCCTTAACTAGGACTTGCATTATCCTAGTTTACAGAATTCGTCACACACGACACAAAACTGCAATAAGTTGTACTTGAACAAGGATTTCCTCATACTGCTAGGTTGGTAATGTGTTTCTCATCATTAATATTGGTGCAGTATTGTGCAGCACTGATTCGCGTGTGACCGTTTCTCACCAAACCGATTTGTGAGATGAACCATGTATTTCTCGAAAACAATCCATACCATTTGGATGCTTATAAAAATTCATAACTGGCCAACTTTGTTCTACCAAAGCTATAAAAGTGAAAACTCGGAATGGAAGCAACAATCCCCGCAGACGTAGCGAACAGGACGATTAAGTCAAGCTAAAGCGATAATCAATCAGTGCAAGCATTTGGGACAAGGATCATTATCATAATTATTATCATCACTATCACCACCATCATGATACACTGATGATAAGCTATCATACAAACACGAGGAAATATGCAAGCCCTGACCAAGGAGCAAAAGAGAGGGGAACAGTGGGATGTGAACGCTATAAACACCCAGGTTTGAGCTCGAACACTTAACATCAGGATGTTTATATCAGGCAAACAACTCAGCAGGACGGTATTCATTGTCTGTGTCATTAACTCCGCTTATTTCGCAGGTAACCTGGCCAAACAGCAGCAACGTTTACGCTGCTGAGCCAGATTAGCCACTAGTTCATTCAATACCTCCAGCCAATGATTTGGCCAGTCAGTAGAGACCCAGTCAGGCAGCCCAACTAAACCTACAGTGTTCAAGCCTTTAGTGAAAAACTTCATTTCTCTGTCAGGCCATCATCTACCCATGAATGAGATACTGAAAGAAGGCCCAAATCGATGTAGAAAGCACTCACAACCAGAGTCAAACTCATGACCGTTTCATTGAACGTCAAGAGTCGTTACCAGTAAACAATCGCGGACTCATGCAACCACTTTAAACAAACACGTCATAAGATGGATATTATTAGTTCGTTACCTTGCAGACAGTAGTAGATTTGAGCTTATTCTCATTAAGTATTGACGGATGAGAGGGCTCCGTTATCGCAACCCTTGAAGACACTGGTTGATCAAGTGTTTCTGGTACCAGTTCTCTACCTTTTTGTACTCTTCTAGGGCTGGATATCGGTGACCCCTCAATAGACTGTTTCTCCGATTTCATTTGTTTTGGAGATGTCAATATTTTTTGACTGTTGTCCGAAGCCGTCGCTATTTCATCATCTTGTACCTCCTCCGAGGACGAATCTTCACTTGTCACACTGCTTTCTGATTCGGTATCACTCGGTTGTGCTTTCACAGTACAAGCGTTTGAGGACAAATCTGAGTCCTTGGCACACGCAAGCCGATAACTATGAAGAAGATCACGTGCTATGACGGAGCATTCCTCGAGCGTGCGCACTAAACGAGTCAACTTGTCCATATCTGATTGGGGATATTTTCGATGATGGCCAATATTGACAAGCTCCTAGAAAAAAAACAAGTGGCACAGACAGTTTCGCCGGAATAAAAACAAGTTAATAAATAAAATACACGTCAGAGTAAGAGAAAATCGAGCGAGAAAATGCATATCTAAGTGACGAAAATGAATTCTTCATTTTTAAAAAGAGGGCCAAGTGTGGCATCAGCATCGCTTTTTTGAGAGGGGAGAGAACAGAAAAATGCAGGTTTTGGAATACGCAAGGTGTTTGCCAGAGAAAAGAGGAACCACACCTAAGACTGGCGACACCCGCACGGACAAACAACAGGAATGTCGTAAAGCGCGTAAACAAGAATACCGACATTCCCACTGGAACCTGGGAAGCTATGACAACGTATCACAGAAAGTGGAGATAAGTCGCAAAGCGAGCACGCTGGAAGTTGACAACAAAATGAAAGTGAGTGAGGTGACAGCAGTGTAATCTTTGCGTGAGGCGGATCACAACCAAAGCGAAAGTTACCGCTTCATAATTGAATGGAAGAACTTCATCAAACACTACAGTGTTACGAAACCAGCCTATCATATAAACATGAGAATGATAAAACAGTGGATGCACCTGCTTTTGTTCCATCTTTCCTGGGTCAGACGTGATCAAGTCAAAACAGTCAAATAGCTTCATCCTACATAAGGACGAATGAAGATTCACAGGTACATTTCAGACAAAAAACAGTTGTAATTTGCTTCACCGGCTAAGTTTGAAGGGATAAGTGCACTAGTGTTGGTGGTGTATTGATGTAAAACTTGGGCGCAAGTCGGACGCGGACGTGGTGTCATGAGACGAGGGCTTGCATGTGCCGACCATGAACGTGAATATTATTCAAGCTGAACTCACAGACCGTCGTGCAACCAATGCATTAATTGTTCATAATGAAGTATGGGTCGTGAGAAACGCTTAATTGCTTTTGGACAATGGTGGATAGTCGGTCATCAGTACAGAAAATAAAAAGCAACACTTCAATTACAGAGATCCACAGAGGAACAGATAAATCTACCAGGAAGTATAAACAGAGCAAGGCTGCGAAAGAAGAGAGAAGGAGGACGCAATATTGAACGTTTCAACCAGAAGTGGACTGATTTTGATGGCATGTAAATAGAAGAAAACACTGAAGTGTTTAAAACATGACCTGCATTTGGGGGGCGCACGATTTGGCTATTCGAAGAATTTTACGTTGGTCTGGTAGATTTAAAACAGTCAAGCTATATCTATATATAGCAAGAATGTTTTCTGGTGAAAGCGATTTAATCTGGAAGCACCGGACTACATGAAATATATTACTGAAGTGAAAAGTGGAGTTATATCCAGCAACGAAGAGGAAAACATCCTTATCATTATCGCTATCATTATTACTGAATAACGAGGAGAATTTCAGTGTTTCGGTGAAACAGAGCGGACTTTAGCAAAAGATAGCCACAGGAGAAACAAGTTGTCATACAGGTTTAATCTGCTCTCAGTCCTTAAGTAAAGCGATAGCCTTTATAGGGTAGTGATAAATACTGTTTATAAAGACCGACGCCGCCTTTTCCGTCGTAGAGGACTGGAACATTAGAAAAAATCTTCTGGGATTGGATTAGCTGAATTTTTATGAGAAAAATTAGCAAAACAATGCGAATAGGTTAAACCAAAAAGGTTAGCAAGATTGCTGCATTTCGGTACGTCTGTTGTACGCTAGCAACTGAAAATCACAGGTTAGATCGTATACAACGAGATATAAAACTGTGCCTACAATAAATCACATAGATGCACTTGAATTTCCTGTGTTTGATAATGGTAAAAATATCTCGTTCGTTAGACCGGTCAACACAATTGTCTCTAAGACCCCCGGGGGAAACTCTATCCAATACCTCAGAAACTATCATTCCACGGCGTAAAATGTCACCGGTACATCGACCAACCACCAGCTGCAATGAGCTATCCTAGAAGATCCGACAGTAACAACTAAGTAACCTTATCATGAAAACAACTGGGAGGAGAACGCCGGTGTCACAGTATACTAAATTAAGCGGTAGAAAAATAGACTGAACAACTAAAAGTTTAGTAAAAAATTGCAGTGCATTTGTAGTATTGACATTCACAGTGACTGCAAGACGCAGCGTTACAGGAAAGGCGAAGATAAGAGAGTTAGTGTACACAATGGTGTTTTTAGACATCTCATAACATAAAAGCACTGTAACTCACCCGCAAATCAGTCAAACTGGACAGCTCCGGGTCTTTCATCTTATGTTCAGAGCTGCATGGCTCTAATTTTGGGCCTGTAGGATGAAGGGAGCAGGAAGTGAATGCACAGTCGTACGCAGGCAAATGTGTTGTAGGCAACCAGTAATGAAATTTTTCTACTGTGCAAATTTCCCACAGCAGAACTCAGCACCAGACTGACACAGAGTGACTCTATTCACATCGTCAAGTAAACGTAGGATCAAGACCAGAGAAGTAACGCCACCACATCGTTGCAACAGAAACGAGCAGAGATCAGCTACTGAGGCTAAATTTTCGATGACACAGTACCTGGATCCGTAGGATCCAAAATTTGCATACCTTTTACAAACAATCTGTCGTTGATGTGCCATATAAAGCTTGAGAATTTCGTTAGAATAATATTGAATGATACTAGGATCAAGACTCTGCAGTCTTCAAGGAACTTTGTCGCATTCGGATAAAGAGTGCTTGCTCCCTACAGATCGTTTGAAACAGGCGCAGAACGCATCGTCAACTCAGTTTACGCCGGTACAATTGCAGGTTCTATCCTTTGGACTGAAATTTAAAATTCCCTCCAGAAGAATCAATCGATTACGAACAAAGGTGCAATTTGAGAACCTAGATGATAGAATAAAAGGCTTCTCTCCAACGTCATTAGACAGCGAAAGATGGTTCCGCGCGAAGCTCGTCGATATTTTGCACCATTTCCTGACGTCACCTGTGGGTCAGCATTGTCGTTTGACATCTGAACATTGTCAAGCTCCGAAACAAATGCGCGAAATGGAAGACATGATTTCCCTTCAACGAGACAAAGGTCCCGCTGCAGTTATCATGAGCAAGGCTAATTATGAGTCAAAAATGAAAGGTATCTTAGCGTACATGCGAAAATTTAACAGAGACAATACGTCTGACAAAAACATTTTGATAGAGAAAGAGATATCAAGAAGGCTCCAAATCTTACTACTACACAGGTACATCTCGGAACTGCAATACAGAGAGATGAAATCAACCGGAACCCGCACACCACAGTTAAGAGGTGTTTCAAAAACACAAATGCTGTGTCCCGTTAAGGTAAATCTTGTGCATGGACAGTACCATAAGCTTGCCAGGTGGCTTGTTGACATTCTCCATCCCATCCGTCAGAGTTTTGCCCCCACTGTGTAAAGGATTCCTTCGAACTGGTACAAAGTTTACAGAACGTATCGATGAGTTCACCTGAGATGTATTCTACCGATGTTGACTCCTTATTTACATTCCTTTTTGAGAAACAGTTGACTCTTTGTGCAATTTTATTTCCCGTCGAAATTTACCTTTTCGCCTCCCAGCTGACTGCCACAAATAACTTATACTTTTGTGTACAGCCGTTTTGATTTTGGAGTATCATCTTACAGATAAGTTGATGGTGTAGCGGTGAGTAGTCCATTAGGTCAAGTGCCTGCGGATAGATTTTGAATTACAACTATTTAATGCTATAAATGGTGCCAGTCTTTATGACTGATGTGTAGATGATAACTTGATTTTTGCCACTGATATTCATTTTGTAACATTTTTCTGCTTCTCCTGAAAACACTTCACTCACTAGAAGACAGGACGGTTCACCACAAGACTCACTGCACCGCAAGGCCACTTGGGGCGGTCAGCGTTTGCAATTCTCTTCTTTTACGCCAATTACTTGCAAACGAGATCTGGTGCGAACCCAGTTTCGTAGAGTCCAGCAGATCTACATCGATGACTGCTTACAAGGAGAGGATGAGAGATTAAGTAAGGTGTCGCTTGCAAACGGATATCCCGAGAAGTTCGTCAATATTCACAGCCAGCAAAGGCTGATCAAGGCTGCCGTGAGTACGGTTCTAAAGAAGTAGGATTTTCTGAATCTACCTATCAAAGGTGATCATATCACAACGGATGCAAGTCTAAAATTACAGTGCTTGCTAACTTGTACATACCCTGCGGCTGAACTGTTGTTGCTACTCATAACTATTAGTGTCACTCACCTTGTTCATAATCGTAACCTACTGAAATGTTCTGTCACACATGTAAACTATCAGTTCATTTGCAGTTGCAGTGACGTCTATATCGGCAGGGCAGATCGGTGCCTACGACAAAGAATGACTGAACACATGCCTAGGTTTACTGATGAGTAGTCGAGGATTTGGTTAACTTCAAGCTGAACACCACTCACAATTGATCGCAGCTGTCGCATTCCCATAGACTTTCCAGTCGGTCCCTTTCGAAAAGCAGAAGCACTAGACTCGAGTTTCGCTCTCATTAGGGTTCGTCAGTAGTGCATATCCCCGCCACTGCCGGGACTAGAACTCCGGCCATGCTTTCATGAGGCAACCGTGTTTACCATTGCGCCACTGACCCCATAATAGACACGACCGAATTACCATATGTGAGAGCTTAACCACTTTCGCTAGGCAATATTTCGCCTAGCAGGTTTAATGAGATCGGAGAGTTCGACCCGTCTAGGAAGTCCTAATCGCGGGGCTATCAATTGGAGTTGACAGACAGTAACTGTGTCTCCTATCGAGACGATCGGGCAACCGGATCATTACTCACAAGCGAAAGTGGTTGGGCGTTCATACATGACAATTCGGTCGGATATGCACTACTGACGAACTCTAATGAGAGCGAAACTCGAGTCTGGTGCTTCTGTTCGAAAGGGGCCGACTGGAAAATCTATGGGAATGCGACAGTTGCGGTCAATTGTGAGTGTTGTTCAACTTGGAATATTCCTAAGTGGTGCACGCGACGACAGAACAGGCAATGACAACAGAGTGAGTGGACTGAAATCCGATCTCATCCATTGCAAAGCACATTACGGAAACAGATCACGCTGTTGACCTCACCAACACGCTCCAAGTGTTGTTGCGTAATCGGAATCTGAAATCGTTTGCTTTCTCCGAGGCAATGTTAATCAATACTCGCCGTCCGGTCCTGTGTGTGCATAAACTGTTGACTCACACAGTTTGTCTGCCCTGGAACTAATAACAGTCCTTGTTTCGTGTAAACCGAGTCGTTGATCATTTCTATTGTTGTTGTTATTCCCATGTCCTATATATTCCAATGTTTTACGTTCGTGACTGAGGACAGTAAACCAAATGTTAACATGTCGCGATATATGTCTTCTATCGTTATCAATGAACTGGATCAAGGGAACTCAGTGATTTAAACAGTATTTCACCATTTCGAATGCTTCTTTTTCGACATCGCACAAGGTGAGATTGTCAGTAACATATCGGCCGTAGAAGTAGACGAGGCGACAGTTACTAGTCGGAAACAAAAGTCTCGATGTGGCCCTGAGAGTTGCTTAAGAGATAAATCAGTTAAAGTGGGAGGGGGGCATTTAAAGTGATGGGGAATCGTAACCTTGAACGAATAGTAACAAACGCCACAATAACATATGAAATAAAGGGGTAAGTCATTTCTCAAACCAAAAACAGAATGAAGGTGAAGAATGTAAATAATCGATCACAGAGATTGTCATCAACCTTCAGGCGCACTGGCATGGTCAGTCCATAGCGCAGACATGAAATGGCAAACCCCAAGTGAAACCCGACTATTGGATGGGCAACGTACAAGGAGGTGCGCGCATATGAGTCGTACTGCAAATGTCGGATCAACGCACAGTCCTTCCTCAACAGGGCGGGAAGTGGGCCTCATTTAGGCTTCCAATATAAACTGACTTCAAATAGTACTGCGTCATACACGGGAAACAAACTGGGCAATTCATTTTTGCTTTCTTGTGCTTCCTCGTCAAAAGGAGTACACGTATCGGACGCCTGGATCGAATCCCAACATTACTTAAGCATCGTCACAACGTGTGTCAAAAGATTGCCAGGCTCACAAAAGGTATGACGAAAAACAAGAGGATGCAACTACATTAACCTCAGAAGGCATTTGTTTTCGACGTTAGTGATTATCTCAGACCGCCCATTTTCATAATTTTCACCGCGACGACGGTCGAAAACAGCACACTTCACGAAACGCGTTGCCGATTAGAAAATAACGTACCTGTTAACAATAAACACATATTTATCTAACATCACCACAGCTTGCCAAAACTGACTGATATGAGTGGAACACTGCCCACACTTAATCACATCTTTTGCATACAGATATACGTTCTAGCGAACCTTATTAGGAGAAAAGCCGGAAATTCCACCCGATTAAGAAAGCAGGGGCTCAAGTCTGAGTGTTAATTACCTTACATTACTGAAATTTAATATCACTTACCAATCATCAATGCATCCTTTGACAAACTTAATGAATTCAATATTATTTCCAATTGACTGAGAGGTCTTAATTCTGAGATTATGAACAACTGTGTTTTCTCTTAAGGCGATCCGATAGACAGAACATTATCCACAAAAAATGTGGTTGAGTGTTTAGACATGATAGTTCGGTTGTAACTGACGTGAAGTAAATGGCTAATTAGTCATGAAAGGATAGAGAGGAGTCCAAATCCCAGTCGGGACAAGGATATAAACTGTTAATGAGCCTTAACAGGACCGAAACTCACATCTAACGCTTATAGTTGACTGGAAAGCTTGTGTAAATACAAAAGCTATGATCAACTGCAAGCGTTGTCCAATCCATAACAACATGTACTACATTGGAGCCGAACATGTTTGGTTATAAATCGATACTGGACGAGATCAAAAGTGTATCAAAAACACAGACAACTCTGTGGACTTGTACAGTATAGATTGTGCAGACGTTGCGCAGCGCGGTTGCAATTAGGACATTTCATTTGCTTGTAAGAGGCTGAACATAACAGTCTGACTAAAAATTGACAGATGTCTCGTCGACGGACAATTTAAGGTCGCTATCTGTTTCGTGGTTGATCCACAAAGCAGAGGAGTAGGATATTATAAAACCTATATATATATATAAATATTGAACCGGCATTTCAAATATACATCCACACACGGTAACCGCTGAAATAAAGTACGCATTGCGGATAAGTTACAAATGAGTACAAACTCGCAATCCAAAACCAGTTTCATCGCTAGTTGAACCCATAAAACGGTAGTAGTAGCAAGGTCGCTAGTCAACCATCGTTTCATCAATTCCCTTAGTTATTCGGTCACTGGTACGATGAATATCGCTCAGTCTGCGCCACCAGATCAGCGTACGTTGAACTCTGTTGAAGGATTATAACACAAATAGCAGTTCTGGCATGAACATTTAAACTAAGCACATTAAGGATAGTTCCCAACATTAAAAGATGTTAAGTAAACCGCGACCAGAGTAAAGACAAGGTTAGTATACTTGAAAGGATTCATGAGATCCCCATACCCAGAGGGAGACGATAATTGGCCAACGGGCAGACTATGGATAGAGATATACTATATTCTTAAATTCATTTAACGTATGCCATTCCGTCCCTGACACATATGAAAGTACTCACGACACGATCTGGATAAAAATAAAAACTGTGGTGACGGAGCGATTCTTGTTCCCAGCACCAAAATGTCAGATGTCTGAAGTAAACAAAAAGCATAATAACGATTTTTTTCTTGTGTGTATACCGCACTTTTGTTATCATACAAGAGACCGATTTATGCTTATCTATTCTGAGATATTCCGCAGATAAAGCAACCGTGAACACTTTTATCAATGTATTAACGACCTACCATCAACAGAAGCACGTTTGGGGGTAAATATGTCGGATGGAGAGGGCGATGTCTGTAAAAAGTAGCAATCACTAGTCACAGAGAACCAGACAGCCAAGATGACTTATAGAAAGTTCAAAAAGGTGATTGGAACAATCTACCTTGCAGCTCAACTGTGCATGTGTCTCCAATCAGCTTACGCCATTACGGCAAACCCTAAACACATACAGTTGCGTTTTACAATGATTGCGTGACCTCTCTTGCTTCTTACAATCCAATCCATAGACAATGGCATCACTCATACTGAGCCAAAAGTGACAAAATCTTCGAAAAACGACATCAATGCACTGCCATGAATTAAGTGCTTTTTCGTCGTTCCACGAAGATTGATTTAATTCATAGGTAATAAATTAATGGCGAACCCACGAAAAGGCTCAGTCGTCAAACTGTTCGTTCCATATGATTAAAAGACGGTTTAGAAGATACTGCGTGATTACCGATACTTTTAAGGGCAGTGAATATTTTCATATGGTATGTTGGTGAGCGGTGAAACATAAATAACCCTGCTGCAAAGTTCTCATTTGGTACCATGCTACTGATAAAAGTCAAGTAGATGAAAATGTATTATATATATCACGCCAGTTCAACGTGTTCGGTCGATTCGAATTTTTTAACATTCTGGACATGAATTTCTCTGGCGGGAACACGGTCGACTTGAAGTAATCGTATGGAAAGTGGACACCAGATCGACATTCTGGTAAGTCCTTTGCATCTTCCAGATGTGAGGTACTGTTACAAGACTGAAAGGACTCCGTGCTTATTTCCACTCTTCTCGGGACGAACAAACCATATCGTCTACTGAGCATTGTGATCTCGCTTCACAGGATTCGTTCACTCAGACATGTCCTACGAATGCCAACTCATTGCTTGTCACAGTGTGACTGGTATGCGAATGACGGATCAAGCTGGGTAGTCTGATGGTCATTGTCGGACCAGGGTTCGGCGTTTAAAGGCACAGACATTTGAACTTTTTTCAGCAGGGTGTTCCTGGCCTCCTGGTTGGGGTCTAAACGATACTGAACGTCTTTCGTATTGAGAAACCCAGTATATGTACCACTATATTTTTTTCTTTTCTCTATGGCTTTCTCTTTAGTTCAACGTGCACAATCGTTTATTTTCACTAGTTTCTGTGACACGTTTGCCGCTTTATACAGTAAATCGTGGTAAAGTTATACTATATGGGTACGGGCACGTCAGAGTGATCCTAGAGGTAAAGTGGCTAGTGGCAATCGGGACTAGCTCAAACAATAGGGATGTCCATTATGATTTCAGTGGCAATAACCCCAGTAAGAACACCTGAGCATGGCTTTCATGCATATATTTCACATGAACACACTGCACCTAGAGTATGCGGACCTACAGCGTTAATTAGCTTGGCATGTTGTGCCGCAATTTGCCCTGTTGGGGTTAACAGCAGTCTATAGTAACCTCAACTGAACCTCAGGCAAGTAGGGAGAAGACCGAAGACTTCACACGTTTAGCGAACATCAACCAACGTTACGTATTGTGCACACCACATCACATGTGGCGTTGCAATATTCGGTGTACTTCATAAACTCGTGTCTCTAATACCATAAAACAGCTCAAGCCAGACTGGAAGGATAGAAAGGGTTGATAAAACAAGGATTTGGCACGTACCACAATTCCAAGGTGCACAACTATGCCTCGGCAGATCGATGCAGTAGCCAATGGGCAGAGGCGTACATGCTAATTGACGGAAACGGGACATCTGCTTGGGTCAGCCGGAGTTAAGAGGTAGACAAGGCGGAGGTTTGCAGGCATAAACAAAGCCGCCAAGTTGCAATCAACCACTAAACTACCAGAGCAAAGCAAATAGCTAGATATCATTAGGGCATTCAAAGGGAAAAAGGAATGATCGGGGTTCTCAACCAAAGCCTTCGGCCCAAAGACTTCGGGGGTCGGTGGAAGTGTGCTAGAATATGTGCCGACGAAACACACGTCGGCGAACTTCGTCACTGTCGTCAAGGTGTTTCTATCTCACAACGTTAACGCGTCGGAGATACCGATGGTCGAAAACAGATACCCAGTGAGCATCCTCCACGAGGATGGACCAGGTTTCGCCGCCGTACACTAAGACAGCTGTTGCAGTGGCAGCACACACTGAGCCTTTCACAAAAAGACTAAGATAATGTCAAAGCCACGAGCGGTGTAAATTGGAAAACGCCATCCGAGCCCTATCTGTACGATCTGTGATCCCATCATACACTCTGCATTGCCACTACCGACGACAGTTCGCTAATAGGGGCGAATGCGGGCGCACAATGCTGCCAAACTTGCAGTGGTATCTTGCACTAAGTAGGTGCAAAAGTCGAATCCAATAGATAAACTGAAGCATCTAGCTTGTACGAGATGTTCTGTGCTCCTTATAGACCCTCCCAGATGACATCAATATCTTTTCTGAATGCCCTCTGTCTCGAAGTCGAGTGACACGGAACAGTCACAAACTATCATGTTCGCAGTATGTCGAGGTGCATTTCAAGATCTCGTCTACCACAAAGCTGAACAGAAAAGAGGAAGCTGGACAACCCTGTCGCGTTCCACATGAGATGCCAATGGTCGGTGATACATTGCTATAAGTCCTAACCCGGTCCTAGATCTGATCATCATCATAAACAGTAATACATCAATGGTTCACACTGATGATTAACTGCCACACAACCACGAACAAGAAAAAAAGCAAACCCTACGCAAAAAGAGATAGGAAAAAATAAGGGGACAGGGAGGGATCTAACTACTAAAAAACAACAGCTACGTCTATATTCAAACAGATAACATTAAGGTGTCCACATCTTGCAAACAAACAACCGAGCTGTAAGTGAAAGTAAGGCGTCATCAGCAAGACAGCTTCCCTACGGCTTTCACTGCTCCGCGTCATTAAATGCACTCATTTAACAGACGACTCGGACAAACAACGATAAACACTCATGCCACTGAGCTCGATTACACGCTATCTCATATAACGTCTCCAACTATTGACTCTGTAAGTCGCGCCGGCCCCGACCCACGAGAAAAACCCGATCTACGGTGACTAATCCCTTCGCGAACGATTTCATTTGTCTACGCCAGGTCATCATCTGTCCACCTTGCATCTTCCGCCAGTCGGCCGCAGCATCAGCAAACAGTGCTCGGTGTGGCAAACGATTAGCTGGCATCCTTAGTACATGACCTAACCATCTAAGTCTGTGCAAATGTAAAGATTGAACAAAAGAACTCGTTTGAAAATTAGTACCAAACACCCGCTTCTTAACCTCTTCGTTGCTCACTCGCTGATGCCATCCGATGACAGCGATCGACCGCAGACATCGGTTGTCACATACCTAAAAACGGTTCATGTCCGCTACCTTGAGCGGCCATGTTTCGCTGCCATAAGTTAACACAACCCTCACTGTCGCCTTATATACGCAACCTTCAAGCATCAGAGAGATATTTCTCTGTCGCCACAGGTGCCTCAGATTAACGAACACCGTCCTAGCCTTAGAGATACGCGTTCCTATTTCATTTCCTACACCTCGCCATTGTCACTGATGCAGTTTCCCAGGTATACAAACAGGTCAACAACTTTCATGACTAGATCACACAGTAAACTGCTTCCAAGATGCTGCTCTTCGTGGACACACCCTTCCTCGATAGGCAGCCCCAGAATACAGGTCTGCCAAGTGAACCAATGTCCCCATTTATGTACAAAAAGACAATAACTGTCAGCCAGAGCAAACTTAGTACATACCAGTGCACCATTAAAATTCAGACTGACTTGTAATCATGAAAATAGTCAAGCTACCGGTAGCTGACGGCCATGTGGACACTCTGTGTCCACAATTGACTCGACGATGTAATCCGCCGGGAGACACACGGACAACTGGAAAGCCGAAAATCAGTACTTGCCAGAAACAGGCCGTTATCAGCACAGAGCTGCAATAAACATTCATCGTCACCTGTTCGACGACTACCGTGAGAGTGTGGGCCACCTTATTCACGCTCGTCAACACTTAGTTTGCCTACTTGAGCTCTTAAGTCTCCAGCCAGTACTACAATGTCCGTGCCCCGCGCGATGTGCACAAGGTTAGTAAACTTGTGATAAAAATAATTTTTGATTGTTTCCGGATTACGGTCTGTGGTTGTGTGTGCACTGTTTGTGATAAGCGTCTCTCTTTCTGAGTTTCAGAGCCCAAAGAAGACTGTTGAGGGATATCCAATCAGGCAGCGTCTACTTCGTGCATGCGCTTACGGTAGGTCTAACACCGGCTTGGTCAACAGTTTGAATCGTAAGACCTTCAGGAAGGCGCACATTGTACGTGCACAGCGAGACGGACAACTTAGGTGGAGGTTGTAACACTGAGCTAGAGTCCTGAAACCGTTTTCAACAAGACAATAGACATCAATGGTGAGGGTCTTCAAAGTACTTGCAAGAGCTTACGGTCGGCCTATCTGCATACGTGATCAAACATTGAAGGTGGCTGGGCTAAATGGTGTTCTGGGAACGAGCAGAGGTTTGGGTTCTTCAAACAAGGATATCCTCTTGGCACTTGGCTACGACTTTCCTGTGAATAGTAAATGAGACAAGTACTTGGTGTGTTTGTAAGCAAGACTGGGGGATCACAAAGTGAAAAGGTGTTTAATAAAAGAGGAGAAACTGAGATTACTTGACTTGGCGCGGAAGGACGTGACATGACAGTAAAGCCGGCAACCGACTTCTCGGCCGAAGGGGTACGACTGGAGCATGAGACAAAATTCACAGTCAATATACGTTCAAAAGTCCACCATTATGGGGGCGTAATACTTTAGAGTTGCCCATGTCGAAGAAGAGAGTATGTTTGAGGGGCCCAATCCAGAGCCTATGATTGAAAAAACCTAACCCACAAGGCTGTGTGGAGAAACACAGAGTGAGCAGACCATTAGGGACCAGTGACCAGCAGTGGTTCGGTCCATAGGCTCTTTGGATAGAATCCATCCCGCCATGATGCCCAGTGCACCCAACATGAAGTTGCAACAGAAACAGCGCAGTAGGTCGAGGAGGGTGAACCTCGTGCAGAACTGTCCAGCCAGAGAATCCAAGACCAACAGAACCATTGCAACGCTCGCCTCTTGTTGACTGGGGCCAGTGACTAGGTTGGTTCAAACACCCTTCAAATGGGATCCAGCCATTCAAAGTACTCGGCAAACACGTTGGAACCAGTAATCATTAAGGTGATTCACACGCCTCCCTTGAGATTGGTCGATGGCTGACGGAGACGGGAAATGTCACCACGCCAGATGGACGGCAAGTTGTCCGAGAGTTCATGCGCTTTCTTCTTTATTCGTGGTGGAGTAACATACACCATGTCGTGATTATGTCAAAGAGGTTGTGGCATTTTACAGAAGACCTGGCTATCAACCGTGAACCTAATAGGTTATCGAGATGCGTAAGCCGTCACACCGTGTCCCGATCAAGTCTCGTTGCGTACTGACAAAAGTGACCTTGAAATTGAATCAGCCGTGCCAAGCTGGAAAATTCTGTTGACTGGTTTATATATATCCACCCGACTGCGCTGTCGACATTGGCTTAGCTGTGCTAGTCAAAGTAAGGTTGAATGTCTGGCTCGGTTTCGTTTTACAAGTACCGAGGTGTTAATGTCGAGTATAATGTATCTCTGAAGTATACTTAACTCTGTAGGTGAAAATACAACGAAAACCCCAAAAGATAAGAATTTTCTGTGGCCCAAACTCGTATAGAGAAATGAGGGCAGGTGAAGCATCGACGAAGCACTGTTGAGTGCATAAACCCTAGTTTTTTTAAATTTACTTGTGAATCCAAGCACGAGAATCCTCCCCTCAGGCATTCCAGGACAGCAAAAATTTGTGGTTTTATCGGATGTTCACGTCTTATTGTATTTCAGTATATCGCTCCCAAAAAATTTGCTTGCGACCATTTCCACAGGCATATACGCGTTAAGTGAAGCATAAAATAGAGAGCATGAATTTCAACTGTCTCGGATGGAGTTTATCATACATTTAATCCCTTATGTATTTCAATAATCGATTACTCGCAGAATAACACAAAAAAACTACTGCCCAATGTTTTCAGCTTCTTGCCTCCAAACCGAAGATCGGAATACGTGAAGCTTTAAAATTACAAGCATAAACAAGAGCAGATCGGTAGACATTTAAACTCCGACAAAGTCAGTCTCAATATATCGATGCAGTGAGGTTGATGCGGTTTGGTTCGGGATACTCAACATTACAAACTGACTGGCTTGACTATCCCAAGTCGTACTGCGTATTGAAAAACATAGGGCGGTATTAATCATAAGTATTGTAACCGCCATCTTGTTACCATCATCATCATAGACAGCAATACATCAGTGGTTCACATTGACGCTTAACTACCACACAACAATGAAAGAAAAAAAGAAAACCCCACACAGGAAGAGAGAAGTAAAAAGAAGGGCAGGGAAAAAGGACCTAACTACTAAAAATAGTTACGTCTATATTCAAACATACAACATCAAGGCGCCTACACCTTGCAAACAAACAATCGAGCAGTAAGTGAAAGTAAGACGTCTTCAGCAAAACAGCTTCCTTACGGCTTTCACTGCCCCGCCATCTTGTTGGGTTCAGTGTGGATAAAACAAAACCAGTGTAAACGATGATTCCTTCTGGTTGTATGCACTCGTTGGTAGTAACATTTGAAACAATAATGGCTAAGTTCGAGTGATGGCAGACTACACGGTAGTCCAGTGGATAGTAACTAGATCTGATCGAATTTTTACTATCAAAATTACGGTAGATCAAGCTTAGTTTTAAGTGGATATTGAGCAATCGACGGTATGCCGTAGATGACTATACAACACTCATACATAACTTCACCAGAGTTAACGCAGTGTCCTTTCTCATACTGTGAGGATTCAGCCACATTTCTGCACTTCGCAGCATAAATTACGAATACCATTAGGCAAAAGTACTTTTAAATAAATATGCATCACATTCAAAATAGTTTACGGGTATCATGCAGCAAAGAACTGTCATTCGCGCGATTGTCTTAAGTCAGAACCGTTTTCGTCAAAGTAATTCAGGTCCATAATGTTCACAAATTTGGACTAATCAAATTCGTTGAACAGATATAACGTTCAGTTTTCAAGTACTTGAAAGTTGTGAGTGACAAGGCAGGAAGGTGAAAAGGACCAAAGCTTCCAAGTGGAATTTCCGTTTTATAACTCGTGAAACACCATGTATATTGCAGTCAATGACTCAACCATCCATTGGTTGTGCCACTTATCTCGGACTCAGCAGAGTCTGAACAGATGTTCGGATGTTACCAACACTTACGCATTCTACGCCAAGAATCCGGCTGGCTACTAACAATCGAACTGATTTGTAGACTTCATTGAGTTCGAGATAAACGATACAAGCAACTGGCAAACGAGTTGTTAATTACGAATTTTAGCATCTACTTTTCACAAAGGAGGACGTATGGTCGAAATTCACCGGGTAGGCATACCTGATGAGCGACAGGCATGAAACCGCCGAATTTTGACCATTAAATATAATATTTATGCCAATTTACGTTGTAACATCCTGTATATTCTTGCTGGTCAAACAAAAGGAAGCCTCATCAGTTATTTCACCATTCTGATGACGCCAATAGGTAACAAATCCTTTACATCAAAACACCATAAGGCGCACAACAGATCAAGCAGTGAGTGTCCTGATTTTCTAGTCATGTTTCTATAAATTGGTTGGTTGGCATACACACACAATGTAAGTTGCTGATTCCACTCTAATGGGAGCCCAAGTAGGTTAAAGTTCAATTCATTTAAGATGTCCCTATACAGCGATAGCATGAAACGTATTAGAAAAAACTGAAGTCTATTTAGATGTACCGTTGTTCGTGGCTAACAGAGCATGTCACTTAACTGTCAATAGGGTGTGGTAAAGTCTTAGTGCGTCAAGTTTAATTGACTTCAGGTTGTATTGCGTATCATACATCAAACGATGTGAAACCAACCGTTTTATAGGCAAGCACAACACGACCGAAAGTTCGCTTTGACTGTAAAGAATAGCCAAACGGATCACAACAGTGTCCTCATCATGAACACAATGATTACCTTTTTCTTGTTCATCACAAAGTCCAACCAGAACTCAGTAAAAATAAAAACTATTTGCCTACTCATGCATGGAAAACATCTTGTGAGAAAGTTCACATTTATTAAGTGCATATTTCCAGACCCGGACATCAGGATCTGCAATAAATTCAACAGCTGTTCATTTGAACCGTTCCACTTTAAAGGTTCGCGCTGCATCCTATGAGAGTTACATCATCAAGATACTAAATACAGCGTCACATTCACCAGATGGAAAAGTACAACCAGAACCCAGAAGAAAAACAGCAAAATCGGTGAGATAAACTTTGTAAAACAGAACTAACAAGATAAAAACAGTTTAGATTGAATTTCGGGGATTTAGATTGGTTCAAATTGAACATCAACCACATTCGATTTGATGTGCTCTAATAAGAACGAAACTCTACCCTAGTGCTTCCTTACGAGGTCGTCCGACCGAAAGGCTTATCTGAATGCGAAGACTGAACGAATGTGAAGAGGTCTTCAAATTGAAATTTAAAAAACACTTGGTGGAACTTACTAGGTAATTTCTGCGCCCAGCTATCTGAACAGGACAGCTTATCGTGAAGTTCAGATTTTGTGTTGAACTTCTCGGTTTCAGTCACCTTGGCTGAACTCAGAGAAGTCGGACTACTATCATCGCCTACTAAGTGCTCCAATCGCTCGACGTCGTCAAATCCAGTTTGCGGATGGAATACCGGATCTACGATTTTTTCACCATTGGCCATATGAACTGCTTGTTCTACCAGGTGCTGCCAACGTCGATAATCTTCTAACTGTCCGTTCAACTTGTCAATCGATTCGGACAATTCATCAAGGCCATAGCGATAGCGCATGACTTGCTCTTCGTGGGCACAACAAGTGCGGGCCTCATGATGAGTTAAACAGACCATAGCTAGAGGCATAAAGAAGCAGGAAGATGAACGTTATCAGTAGGTCACAAAAGACCCAGACGGTTTGCTGGGACAGGTGGGTGAACAACTATTTATGAAATGATGGTCCAAAAAAAAGAACACAAACCAGGAGTTGAAGGGATCACTAACGAGTGAAACCTCATTCAGAAAATGCTTCACAGATCACTGCGTTCAAACACAATACAATGGTACACGTCAAGGTTAACAGTTGACTGCACTGCATATACAATTGAACACTGTATTCTCAAAGTTAAATAAATGTTAAAAATACTCCAACTCCAACTCATTTTATGTCCCACGGTAAATCAACTAGAATGCGTTGTGACCCTTCAAAATGTATGAACTTCTAAGCTTATGAGAGAAGAGGGTGATTGCGTAAAAACTAGTTTTTTGTTTGGAATAAACCAGTAACAGTAGTAACGTTTTGATAACAGTAACGTCGTTAAAAAACAAGGAATAGGAACTACTAGGTCGAAATCAAAAAAAAAACGATGCTACAGAACGAATGAACAGCATCAGTCCTTAAGGTAGATAATGATAGTTAACATTTGGTAGATTATGTAGGATACAGGAAGTGAAAGTTCTCTAGCAAAACACCAAATTAGCTTGTAATCTGCATTTCAATTTCAGAAATAAAATTAAAATGTATTAAAGAACCCATCAAGAACACGTGGAATAACTATTCACATCACAACAATACCGGTAGACACCATCATTGCTTTCAGAATAACCTCAGACAGCTTTACACTACTGATAATAAGTTATTAAGCCGAACAACGTACAGGTGCGTAAATGAGGGAACGATGCACTAGGAAACCGCGATACAGTGACCACTCTTATAAGAAATTACCTCTTAGCAGCGATCGTTCAAGCATGTTCCCACGAAGTGCCCACAGCATCGCCCAATTCTCCAGCGGCTTCCCGGTTGGCATCCATAACCCTCGGTCACTGCCACATATGACCATAGTTTCAGTTACAAGAACAAGTAATTCTGTTTCGCCTTTTGACTCACATCACAGTTAATTTTAGCAACACCAACGAAACTTCTATGGCGTTGAAACGGCTTTAGCCACAAGTATTTATTGAAAAGCCGACAGATGAAGGATTTGTGATTTAGTCAGAAAAGCATGATGGTCGCCAGGCGAGCCAATATTGTGTGACAGACGCCGTAAACCGAGTACAATGCGAATTCATCATTAAGCAGACAAACGGACGCTGTGCAATGACTAAACTCAAAAGGTGATACCTCATACTCTTTTGAAAAATGTACGATATTTGTTCCAGTACACGTACAAAGTCACCACGAACGATATTCGGACAGACAGGAACAGATGAAGTTCAGATCTTAATAATAACTGTTCATGGACAGCTCGTCAAACAGCGATGGAATTCGGAAGTCCACGGAGAGCAAACATTCATAAGCTTAGGACCTGAAGCAAAAATCGGCCGTCTTCAGTTTACCGTTCTAACAGTGAGGTGCCAAAATGCACGAGTTTAGATACACTATGTTTCAGGAGAACAGTGCTCGGTTCTTTTAAACTTTGTCCAAAGAAACGATATCAGTTCACGTACTATCTCCTCTCTGAAAAAGACGAGGTGTCCGCAGCCTTTGCGAAGAATTAGAGAACGTCTATGGTTTGAAGTAGAGGAATACTTGGTGAATGTGAATGAAGTTGCATAACTTACTGGCGCACATCCGAAGTCCCATAATGCAGGATAATTAATGTTGTGGAGAAAAATGTTGCCAGTAACGAATTAAGATTTCGTGTAGTGCAGTGCAGGCAGTGAGAAGTTGACGCTGCTGGTGGCTCAGAGAAATATGAAGCGGATATATCCGATAAACAGCGATCCAACGGTTGTGTTAACTTAGTGAGCTGAATGCAAGGCCCCGGGTGTTGAAAGAGAGCTCTAGGAGTATCAAGTAAAGAATAGCGCCTTTAAATCAAATGATGCTACTTCTGCTCAACAGTTGTTCCGTCCACAAAGAACCCTATTTAAACTACAGAAAGCTCACTTTCTTGTTCCCAAGTAATGAAAGCAACAGTTCATCCTTCAGATCAGGACCAACTCAGCCCTTAAACTGATGTACAGAAAATTTTTTTAGTCACACGTCACTCCTTTAGTGGTTTCGATTATATCAGCCAGTAAGACAGTCAAGCATCATCCACCCAATGACCCAAGGCGCACTTGCTTGTGTCGATCGAGTACCTGGACGTACCACGAAACGAAGTTGCAGTCTCTACAATCGTATCACGTTTTGAACAAACGGGGTGAGACCGAATAAGCAGGTCCAAGTGGTAGCAGAAACATTACACACAAGAAGTCCTTTAGGTTCCATAACCCTTCAACGGTTGGGCTGGAGAACACTACATTCTATTGGTTATTATGACTGCGCATTTTAGATTACGCTACGGAATACAATACAGGGGTTATAACAAAAAACTGATATCCACAAGAAGTGTCCAATCTCCTTCTGCCTTTTCAACTTTATGATGGTCGATATTCTAGAAAGAGCACTTACGGGTTCCGAGGATCTCTGAGTGGTGCTGCTGAAACGGTTAAATGATATGCGTGGTATGTATGGTGTATGGTATGTGCTTTACACCTTCAAAGTGTACAGTGTTATTGAAAAACGGAGTTCACACTGACCCTATTTTTGTTACTGTATGCAGGCCGTTCTAGACTGCCGATCACTTCATTCGCGTGGGCAGTGTCATTCCATCAGTTTACAATGTCGCCGACGAGGCGTCTTTAAGAATAACCCAGGCATGTAGTGAATCCGCGAGTCTATGGCATTCATGGCATCGCAAAGAAGTCCAGTTGTCAACTAAACGCTGGACTTAAAATTCAAGCATGCGCTCAGTTTTACCATACGGATTACAGACCGGGTCCATTCGCGTGATAGATACACATACAACTCTTGTATTCGATCATCGTCCTCTCCGTCAGTTGATCAGCATCAAATGGGCTGACTTGGTGAGCAACGCGGCAGCTCGTTGATGCGTACTTCGAAAATGTACAAGTTCACGGCCGATATCCGAGATAATGAAGATTCGCAGTGTTCACTGGTTGGATTATTTGTTCTGTATGTCGATGGAGAGTTAGCAGCACCGCACATTGTTCAGTGTGGCTGCCGATGGTTGAAAGAAACCGCCAGGTGACTATGCGATGACGTGGTCACGGACTGATAAAGCCTTGACTGTCGCGTTGAGCAAGGTTAGTAGAAGCCGCTTATCCGGCTGGGGAGTAGACGACCATTTACAGCGCTGGTTGAAAACAACGTATTTCAAGGCACCGTGTCGCAGTCAACAGTGAGTCTGTATCCACAAAGTTTGTGACTTTTCTCTTTTAGGATGCTTTACTGTTACTTCCATCTTTTTCTTCTTCCTCTATTTTTCTTCTCACATCAGTACCAACTCACCACTTAACTATTCTGTGAATTTGCGTCAGGACCAACGATAGCCCGATCCACAGCATTCAAGGTTATGGCTGAAAGCTGAAACTGATGATGACGAGTGAGATAGTGTTGTCTACGTAATTTATCGGTGTCCGTCAAACTTCCTGACGACGACTACCTTACAGTTCCAGAAGAGCGGTGCTTGCAGAGAGGTATTACTGTATCATTAATAGTAAGAGACATCTTAAACTCGAAAGATACCTGCTAAACGGAAAAATTGGTATCACCAACGGCAACGCAGCAACAGTCGACATTGATGCATAACTGTAGACAAACGTTAGAAAGAACAACTCCTGCCTAGAGAAAAAGGAGAAGGAGTGAAGAGAGCTTGATCAATAAAACCCCATGTTTACACTGGAAAACTTGACACCAAAGTACCAGTACCAGTAAAGTACCGACATCTCAAAACGAACAACTAGTTGGAAACAAAGGTAAGATGACGTATACATGACCGCTCCGATGGTCTTCACTGTCCGGCTTCATTAATTTGTCTTTCTTCACATGCAATTCAGTCATACGATGGAAATATGCAAGCTACTGAACCAGACTGAACGCTACTCTTTTAGCAAAGGGGTACGTGGACCATGAGACACTTATTACTAAATACAAACGTCGCTGACAGTCCAAATGGAATGTTAAGCGTACAAGGACGAGTAAATCAAAATCAAGATAACAGGAAATCATAAAAACAAGGGATGAATATCTTACATGAAGAACATTTACATGCCAGTGCAGACAGGTACAAAGTAGTGCGACATATAGCGCATTCCCGTTGGTCGTCGTCTGAATCCTCAAACACCATTCGTTCGGCACGACGAACGCCGAGACGAGCCAAATGGCGTCGAAGATCGCGTTCTGTGGCAAACAAATTGCGCAGTTGTTTCAACACGACTACCAAGAATTCGACACTCAAAGGTTCCTCGGACAGTGTCATTCGGCAAAGGAGTTCGGCATGGGAAAAAACTGGGGCGCGACGGAACACTGCGTAATGCTCAATACAGCTTTGTCCCATTTCAAACTAAAAGCAGAACAAGTTTCACAGGGATCAGACGATCATACGCATTCGTTTTGTACGGGCGAACTGGGGTATTGTAAATTGCACGCGTTCAGAAATCTGTCATCAAAATTCATCCGAGGGTGATATAAAAGAATCTCATACCGAAGATATAATTGACAAGAACCACACAGACTGACTAAATTCTGGGAATCACACCAACTTTACCGACAGCGTTGTGCAGTTGACCTTTGGCTATCCAAAATGCACTCGTCTATCAGATTTCCGAAAACATTCCAACGGTTTCAAACAAGTCATCGGATGTGGATAAAGCACTTCTGTTTAGTCAACAGAACAATCAAAAGAACATCCTTTCAAATACCAAAGATGAAATGTTTGCGGACGTCGTTGAGAAATCGACAGAATTTGCGTAAGAACCATCTGGCAGGTTGTTGATAACGAACCACTGTTTTCTACCGTCACAAATGTCAGCATGTATGCAAAAATCCAGATAATAGAATAATGATCTCCGGAGCATGCTTTACCAATAGTAAAATTAATGGTAGATGAAGGTTCCGTTACCAATCTTTGGTCCTACAGTGTTGTGGACTGTGTACGCATGTTATCTTGCGGTTGACAAAAGGGTTCAACGGTTTTCCGAACACAGCGACCAGAAAAAGTTTCAAGAATAAACTATATCTATGAATACCCAACGCTTCGGGTAACGCTTCCGATCGACGATCAAAGTAGACATGAAGCCCAGAACATAACAGGAAGTACCCACTGACTTCTCAGTCTTATAATCAAGGTTGTAATGATACACGTTCACATCAGAACATTATGTAATCTTCGCCCAAAGCGGTTAACGAGTAACTGACAAAGTATAGAGAACTCAATCGTGGAGACAGCAAAGTCTGAACACACATGCCTATAAACATATCTGTTACAAACAGACCCAGTTTCGTAGCCACAGCATAATGGACCTTGCATAACTATTACATATCCACTCTATCAATGGCGACTAGATATCTTTCCAGTGCTGCAGTAGAAGGCCAGACAGGTCTACGCTTTTCTCGCTAATCTCCTAAGCAATTAAATGGTGCTACAAAAATAGGTTAAACAACCCAATACCCCGAAGAGAATGGAAAAACATCAATCACAAAATAACGCTCTCGTACAGACGAGCTCGTCTACTGGATCATGGGCCATGTATGGACCACAAAAGATCAAATGTAAAGCATTATTGGTGAGATTCACGTGTTCAGGTTTTTAACGGCTACAGTTGTAATTGGTAGCCAACCCGGAAGAAGGGTAGTCGTGAATGCTCCAAAATATGTAGGTTAACAGGAATACTATTGAAATAAAACAAGCGACGGGGCAAAATGTTTCTGGTCGTTAAAACAGGAAACAAGCCAACTGAAACAACACATTATACGCGTGCCAGAAAAACAGAAACGACACCCGATATGTGTGGCAATTCACCAAATGTGCTGCGCGGGATTTACTCAGTAGAAAACTAATGTCCGCAAAAGTCCATTTGTTGTTTAAAAAATCACCTACCCAATCTGGTGGACAAAAGTTAACAGCCTCGGCGAAATTAAATCCCTGATTGAAGCCGGCATGATAAGCCCGAGGGAACGTGATAACAAACTCTCCGGCCAATTGATCTAACCGGTAGACCGGGACACCGTGAGCCTGAATTTTGGATGGAGACAGCATAGTCGTTATATGGTGCAACAAATCGGGGGAAACTTCAAACAATTCGGGAACTTCAGCGCGCATGGCTGCCTCGAATGCATCGGCAGAATCCGTGGGCACGCCGTACCATGTTTTGGGTGATCCCCTAAGACAAAATGGATTATAATTGAAAGAGGAAATACAAACAAAGACAGCAAAGCTTATCAAATTATATATATATATATATATATATATATAATACAAAACGTAGTGTAACAGTAGAAATGACGCTACCCGTGGGGCGAATAAAAATAAAAGCGGACTAGTGTGCTGAATACCCAGTGAGTTATAACAGGCCTTACTAATTAGGACTGTCATAATTGTTAGTGTCGTTAACCATAAACGTTCAGAATTTTTCAACTTCTAATCCAGAGGACGTGTTGGGTCGACGGAGGCAAGAACTGTTTAATGTCTCGATGCCGACTCGTCGTCAGAACATGCCTGACAGCCTTCCTAGTCGACCTCGGGCACCACAAATGAGACCCTACGGATCATGTGGTTGCGCTATGTACGACGAACCAGTGCGAATCAAAGAAGATTACACTAGGTACGGAGAATTTGACATTACCATCTCTGGAGATCCTTCGTCTGACAGCCTTGCTCCTCATAAGAGGATGCAACCATACACAGACAAAAACAAGCGAGAAGCGACTGGCAAAACGAATAATCGGTGAGCATCTTTCATTCAAGTAGACCAGACTTTCAAATTACACAGCAAGACAGACAGCACGGATACAGAGCACATCAGTCCCTTTCGGACAAAGACTCACCCTTCTGTCGTCAAATCTGACGCGACATGACAAATATTAATCTAATCTTCGGAAGATGACTACCAACAGCTATACTTGCAAGTCCGTCAACATTTAAGCAATCAATGAGGTGAATGAAGTTATTCATCAGTTTAAACATGTCAAGAAAAAGACAGGCACAAGTCCTTATTAATCTCAAGCCAACACTTTACAATCTTGGGGGAATCGGTGCATACTAATGAACTGACATCGCTTACTTATGTAAGGTGTCCCAAACTGTCTGTGAGTCGTCAGTGATTAAACCACTGTCACCAACATAATCCAAGTTATGGAGTTTATCGCCCGGGAAAAGTTCGATACAATCGAAATACTTAGTCTTCAGAGCTGTCTCAAGGACGTTATCAATAGCAAAGTTATAACGCAAAGATGGTAATGAGCAAATTGGTGGATCCGACTAAGTCCCGTAGGCGTCAAATCACACTGATATATATGTGTATACAGCGTGAGTGAGTCACTGACCCGGCAAGCCCATCTACAGAAGACAAGATCACAAAGCAGCCCTGATGACAAAACGGAATGTCCAAGAATATGACAATACCTATCCT
This sequence comes from Paragonimus heterotremus, assembly GCA_013368495.1. Taxonomy (NCBI): domain Eukaryota; kingdom Metazoa; phylum Platyhelminthes; class Trematoda; order Plagiorchiida; family Troglotrematidae; genus Paragonimus; species Paragonimus heterotremus. Next base: position 7,168 of record LUCH01000962.1, on the reverse strand, counting down.
TGGTAACGGTCTCGAAAATTTGGTGTTTGATAAAGCAAGGATTCGGTCGATTGACACAACCAGGGCAGAAACCGATCTGCTCTCATTTAACTGAACCTTTAGGAGTAGAGGAAGTCAATGAAAAGTGAGGGTGATGAGAATCATCGACGAGATGAGAACCAGATTTCCAACTCGGTGATCAGGGCAAAGGTTACCTGGAGACTTTTCGAAAAGTGAGCTAACAGTAACTGTACACCAGGTCCCAGGAACAGACTACTGTAACCATATTACACTAACTAGGGAGTTATTCGCGAAGTTAACATAGTACCACTATATTGTGAAAAGATCGCGGGAGGTTATCTTCGCTGTGGAGCTTGCGGCACTTAGGAGGTTTAGGTATTCTGCGATCTGCATCCAGTTGCGTTACTGGTCAATCAAATCGAGGTTGAAAGTGTTCCATATAACGCTTTACATGCTACGATAAGCTGCACACTAACTTGCTGCTGCTTCGCAGACAGACCCACTGACAGTCAACTTTTTAATACTGACAGCTCGAACGAACTGGAGGATTTTTCGGTAGTCACTAGATGACATGGCTGCTTTTACCCTCAAAGCGCAGTTAGTCAACTTAATATCTCGATCGTCTCAGAGTTTTCTGAAGTTCTGTCAGACGGTGTTTATGGAAAGCATTATTCCAGCCGCCAGCAGGGTAAGGTCGGCCGGCGTCAATAATGTTGGATGTTAGAGGAAATTCTGGTGGATATTGCTTCATTGTCGCACAACCTACAAAATGCTCGGACTATGTATGGCGTCATAAATCAGTGGGCACTTATTGGCATTAGTGAATCCGACAACAGCTGGCTCGGATGCCCATGCATTCTGGCGCTGCGCAGTAATACCGGGAGTGCGAAGTTCGCTTTATAGAATAACTTGCAGCAAAGTTTTGAACGTCTACTAGATTGCGAAAACATCGGTAAAAAACCAAGGCGTACTTGGGATCAAGATAAGTCTTCCGGTGTGACGGTCTTTCTGTAGTACTACTTCTCTAACACTAATTGACCGCAATATATATCACGTATGTCCAAGTTGGGGTCGGAGGGATATGGCGTGTTGCACAGCAACGGTTATGCTGAAAGTTGGCACTCTGCAAAAACAAGCAATCGTATAAGCACAGCTGCAACACATGCCCGCCATCAATCAAACGAAGAATATGTAGAGATTGCAATTTAGCTAACGTATTTTCGTGCCCTCTCAGACGATCGAGTTGAGTATCCAGGTAGCTAACAATTACCACAGTGTCTGATGATTCTGTTCTGTAGAGAAGACCGAGAATTCGAATGTGGAATTTATATTTGATTGGTGCCGTCTAACCCGTTGGGGAGTTCGCTGGTAGGGAGCACTCTCCGAGAGAGCAGTGTCCTGACCAATGGCCCTCTTCTTTTCCTTTTGAAGCTCCACAATTTTGTTTTACTCCTCTTTCTTCTCTCCTTGTACTTGTATATTACTAAGTCCCATCGTGGACCACTGTTGTGATTAACAACAGCCCGAGTAACAGTACTCACGAATACGGCTCAAACCTGAAAATGATGATGATGACGATGGTAGCAAAGGAACACGGCTCGTCCGGTGTTTGACTTTTAATGATTAACAAGAAGTGCCAAAAACGGACATATGAGCCATTTTCGATATGCGTACTACAAAACAAAAAAGCTGGCTTCACGAATCTGGCGACACTCATCTTCAAGAAGAATCAGACTACAGTATATGCAGCATACACCAGCATTCATTCATGCATAACAGCAATAAGCCTGCCCACAATGTATTGAGGATACGGCTATCGCTCATTTCAACTGTTAAGACATTAACTAAGAAGCACTAAAAATGATACGAAGGCAAGCGCATCATTGACTGCAGCATATTGCCAACTCGGAGTGTTTTTAGCCAGCGAGTTGATTGGAAAAGAGGACTCTAGCCAAGCAGACGATAAATATCCACTATACACAACGGAGTGGTCAGGGTCTTCATACATGACGATCACGTCGTTGTTTGGCCATCACGCGGTTTTATCCAATGGTTGGTTGGTAAATAACGCCTGGTGCGAGGAACTCCCGGCAGCATACTGGGTCACATGAGGTGATTATCAACACGATGTACGGACCTACTGACAGCGCTCGGGCTTACAGGCATTCAACCTTAAGGAATACACACTGAAAACGTATGATACGTCAGCTGACCGCTGGTAGACCATAGTGTTAAATATTTGATAAGTGATTAATGGCACGAGAATCGTGCACACAAATACCGTCGCCGAAACAACGTCCTTTCTACAAGTAATGTTCGCAGGACAGAGAAGCAAAACAACACGCAAGAAACTGTAGTAGATAGATTAAAATTGTTGGGCGCTCAACTATAGGTCAGACAAATTTACTTATCTACATATCAGTAGTTCAATGAAACCAGTTTGAGCTATAGGAGAGTATGTCAGAAAACCTTGGAAAGCATTTTGACTAAACGATTTGATGGCAAAAATTACAACGTACGTGTGTAAGTAGTTGATCGAATAGCTCCAGTGATCTTCTGTATGCCAGCAGAAGCATGAAAATACCATTCCGACATACACCCAGGGAACCTGGAAAAATTAATATTACAATGAAATGAACCCTTCTGATGTCAAGTAAACAAGGAGCATTAATGAAGAGCGATCCCAAACGCGCTTGTATGTTTTAAAGCGAAAAACCATCTGTGAAAGTTGAAGTTTCCTTAAAGCTGGGTTTAGCAGGATTGCAGGTGTTGCCTGAGGTCGAAGGCGGTCACTAGACTGTAAGCCGGTTAAGAAAATGAAAAACCCGAATTTCAGAATTCAGTTGCTAAACGATCACGCAATGACGATCAATGTTAATGAAAAGCTACGTACGTCGGCCCAACCGCGTGCTACCTTGATGATCCATTATCACATTGGTTATCGGTTAGTGTTTGACAGAGATAAGGTTTTCCAGTGTCTTCGATACAGAGAAGTTGGCGATCACTCAGTATGAATCTCGCTTCATACGTCTAGTTTGCTGGAATACGTTTCATGATCATCAACTCATCAGTTGTTATGTCGTGCGGTTTGCGTGTGCTTGATGAATGTATAAAAGTAATATGACGACCTAAATATAAACTCAGTTTAGGAGACAAGATTTTATGCTGGAAGTTTGCTTCAGAAGAACTCTCTGAAATTCGCGATTTAGAGTACAAGGGATGAGCGTCTTTGATTGGTGAAGCTGAAGGATATAAGGATAAGTCGTACTGTGAGTATCTTCGTTAATCATATAAGTTAAATTCATTAACCGTCAAGTATTTCTTTAGTTTTACCACTCTGTTGAATTTGGCACTCGTTAGGTATTCTGAAGTCACCTACGGATAATTGGTACTGCATTTACGATTAGATTTATGATACAAGTGTGCATGAGGTTGAGCAGGGCTGATGGTCATGACTAAGTGTAACATCATCCATTGTCTTCAACAAACACAGATGACAGCTGTATCGAACCCACCACACACGGCGAGGATAAGCAGTAGCCTTTGGCTTGTGTTGTCAAATCTGCCGGCGGTGAAGCACAAAGTAAACTGGAGTCACCTCCATCAGAGGCAGATACCGCTTCTCGGTATTATAATGGAACCTAACGCAAACTCGAAGTGGTTTACCGTGCTTGCATGAGCAATACATAGCATAACAGCTTTTTTTAAAGTATTGATACACTGTCTGTTAGTTTCCAAATTTGAAAACTACAAGATCCTTTAACTATCGCCGCTTCACATTTGCCTACTGAAATATCCCAAGTCCTTGAACCTCAGTTAATACTAGGTGCAGTGACAATCGAACATAAGGAAATGATAAAACCTGCTGATCTCAATCAATTAACAGTTGACTGGCGAAAATATACACATTATTTATCAACGTGCAACTTTTAATGATGAAAACACTTTTGACCTACTCCGGTGGAATATGAAACAAAAACAAAATCACTAAACTTACGATCATACCAGATATGTCTCTCGGTAAGAACCGTAAAGCCGAACGCTCAGCGACAGATAGGTTATTAAGATTCCAAGGGGAAGTCACATACTTATCCGAACTGTCGCGCGATGCCATAGGGAATCCAGAGCCAAATTCGCGCGCGCTCAAATCAGCACCGTATTCAACAACCACATCTGTGTTCTCACTGTGCATTAAACGCCAAAATTCTGTTTCCACATCGGTTAACGAAATCATCTGCAATGCGAAGTCACGACAAAAACATAGCCTTACACATGATGGCTTCCCAAAGTGTTTCATCTTGAAATCATCGGCAAAGTTTGCAAAGTTTTCCAGAGTACGTTGTCTTCTGGATCGTTTAAAGCCAAAAGTTTCGACTCTGTGGAGTTTGTTGAACCGTCTGGAAACACACTTCGGACAAAACCAACTTCCTTTTGGCACGTCAGAGAGCGGTGGTTGGAGACAATAAGTATGACAAGCGCCGAGGGTTTCACAATCATCGCACAACAACAGATAATCTTCGTCCTTTCCAACGCCACATACAGAACAAGTTAATTTTTTCACCTGCTTGTAAGTAAGCAATTCAAACAAACCAACCGTAATTTTCCGTTTGTGGTTAGCAATTTGCCTTCGCGGTACATCTGAAACATCACACTAGTGTTTCAGTAATAACAGACACCTATCACACTTACGGTGGACTTTTTCTGGACTAGAAACCGTTCATATGGGGAAAGAATCCTTTTATACTGGGCGCATAGAGCGGCCGCATACTGTGGGATGGCACCAAAGCCAAGTTGCTGACTGACACTGCACCAAAGCTTTTGCTCACAAACAACCTCAAAGCCACCATGTGACTGTACAACTTTCCAAAGACAGAAAATGTCCACCAGCTTTCCTTTAATGTATGGTGCAAACAGAGTGGATTCCTGAAAATCGACAATAGAAATAAACTAGTCATTTACTTGAGCCTCCCAAAAACTTATGACGGATGTGATAAAGGTCTGCTTGACCCTGTTATATGCGCAAATGTCGGAAAGATTTTGAATTCTAGGCGCAAAGGAGAATGTGGCTGCATTCGGGCAAAAGGTGGGCCGCCAATCCTTAGTGCATATCATGACGTAAACGTAAATGTAAATACCTGTGGAGGACGTATTTTACAAATACCGTACTGTGAAGCCAAAGGTGTAATTGAACTGATGTATAGTAACGGGTCGCTGAACTCTTCCGGAGATGGTGAGAATACGGGCGCCTCATCCGGTCTGACAAAGCACAAGTCCATCGAAGTCAGTTCCGGGAGAATCTTGAAAGACCGCCCAGTGAAACGGCCTTGAAATAATCTTTCACGGATTCAATCCAGTTCAGTTTCAGATTTTCCACTGTTTTTCACGGATTATTACGCACGTTCGACGCTATGGACCGAGGACACTTGGATCCATTGTTTGTCTTATTCGTTATCAAACAGACAATCACTGAAAACAAGGTGAATCTATCGGGTAATGTACATATTTTCATACCTCGCTTCATTATTATATACAGTTTGCAGCATTTTTCCTTCTACAGAACGAAACCACTTGTTCCAATTGATTCCGCTTGGCAGTACACTTTTGGTGCGCGCGTCTCCTCTTCTTGGTGCTCTTGTTTCGCATAGATCGGGATTGCCTGTAGCGAGCTATTCAGCGTTTGCAATTTGAACGGAATATTGGCGTTTGCCTTTTTGTATTGGGTTAGTCTCCTACAAATCACTGCTCCGTGTCTAAAATCACATTCAAGTTTACGTTGATGTTGTGCCGAACATGCCGGTTGTTGACCACCTGGCATCCAGAATATTTACATCAGAATGCCAGAGAAGGGCAGCTGGAGTTGCGACTTTCCCAATTCAAAGTTGGAGTTGTGGATCTTCAGCGTTACGTTTATCACCTGTGTAGTGTCCACAATTCATAATTCATTTTTATACATTTTGTACATATCGTTGTGTGGCCTTCATTTGTACACACGTTTGAAACCACCGCCGTCACGTTTTGAATTGAATCGTCAATACCAGTGAACGGGAGTTACCGCGCGTCGTCTCTGTCTTCTTCATTCGTGCGGATCTCTGGGCTAGTAAAGTGATTGGATGGTAAAATATTTTAGTTCCGCGTGTTAACTGGTCTGTCGACGCGCAACCTTCATCATCTCGCGCTGCTTATGGATTTGTCTATCGGTCGTCTAGCGAACCTGCTCTCCAACGCTGTCTTTCTATTTTGTAGTGGTTTATTCAATCCAGCGGACCTTGAGTTATCAGTGAGGCGTTCCCACTTTACTATTACGCCCTCCGTTCGACTTGTACGCTTGTCTTTTGAGTTTATTTCTTACCGTTATAACTCTCCTTTGATATTACCATATATTGGTCGTTTTTATCATTTGATTGGTTAGTCCACTACACTTGCGAAGCCCGTCTAGACGACCAAAGTGAGAAAGAAATAGTAAATTGTCTTGAATCGCAACGATTGTTTGAGGGCGCTACATTTGGCGTACGCTTTCTATAGACTACCAATACCAGGGATTTAATCCGAGACAAACGGGATAGACAAGACAGACGGGTAGTGACAAACTCATGTGAGGGGACATCAACAAACCCTCCGATTACAAACTTAACCCTTTCTAAGGTGAGATCACCAAGAGAACACACTCCCGTAGGTGTGCAGCCAAAGACCTGTTTGGTCGGCATTCTCCCGTACCAGACCAGGACACCGTCTATCATACGAGGAGGCTATTTGATCGATAAGTGACTGTATTTACCTGCCACCGAGCAACAAAAATGTAAGAGAACTGGAACCAGTCATCGGCGACTCACACTGGTACAAGCGGACTTCTATAGGATTGATTCTGTATCAGAGGTAAACAAACAGACCACTTTCAATTTATCCACGCACCCCTTCTTTTGTTAACTGAACGACACAATATTCAGGTTTACATTTTGATACTGTGAGTACAGCTATTATTATTATTATTATTATTATTATTATTAAAGACGTCGTCGGTTAGACCTCACTGTTACACTGCTGGACTGCCTAGGAACGAAGAATGAGGCAGTGTGTACAGTTTTCACTATTTTGTACTTCCTTTTGTTAACATTGCGTAACTGCTGCATCAAACCACATTGTACACTTGTAGTGGAACAGATGTGTAGAC
>LUCH01000961.1:137856-162096 GCA_013368495.1 Paragonimus heterotremus | reverse complement strand
AAAATCATGAGGGATTCAGATTGAAATGATCGCTTTTATCAAAGAAATGTATAGTGTTGCTTTTCTGTTGATTATGGCCATCAAACTCTAGCCAAGACACTGCTTGCTGTTAATCCACCTACAGCCTAACTAAAGAGATCGATTAGCCGCTGAATTGATGTTTACTACTGGGTTTGGAAAACCCCTTAGGCAACCGACGTTTCACTCTTTGTATCGATGATCCCACAGACTAGTTACTGACAGTCCTGAAAGTGCTGTTAACACTTATCCTTCAACTCGTTTCTTCAGGATGCGCAGTTAAACAGATCATAAAGTTGCACTATGGCTTATTACAATTCATTCGCTTCGTCTTAGAGGTGCTGAGCATATTTTCTTAGCCCTGTCGATCATACATCGGATAAGGTTAATTTTCTGTCTTAATGGTACAAAACTATGAAAGTTCGCATATTGTCCGGTCCACATTAACTTACTGTGTACTTTCCTTTGTATCGTCTCATTTGAGTAACTGGTCTAAATTTACAATGATCGAAGACGTTGTAGCTCAGCTAGTGGAGTACATGCCATGCGACAGTAGGTGAATAATGTCGATGGATTTCATCCATCTTGATTGCACCGCCATTCGAAAACAGAATTTCCAAGTGTACCGAACACTACCTGTGTGGTCCTGCAAGTGGGTCAATTTTATTCTCGACTTGTCGGGATATGTTCCCTCTGTCTTCTCTCATTCTGCGGCTGCTCTTTTCCAAGCGTTCTTTTATCTCTCTCTAGCGTCATCTCTTCATTTGGGTTTTTTCCTTTTATTTCAAATGTTTATCATTCTCCTTTTCCATTTTCGCCATGGTTCGCTTGGTTGTCGTCACAATCGTCCTCATCACCACGATTTTCACTGTCTTCCTCCATTTCCAACTTTTCCTCATCCTGTTTCGGTTCTCTCATATCCTTCACCTACACATACTTTTCTTCTTGTAAGTCTACACTGTCTTTTGGGTAATCCATTTCACTCCACTCCTTTACCTTTTTTCTAATCTATTATCGCATGTGTAAACAATCTTTTTAACTTTACTTCTTTCTTATGTAACATTTTCTGTTTTACTTTCGTCTCCATTTTTCGTCCACATTAACCTACTCATTTTCTCGTTCATCTTAACTCCACTCCCCCCTTATGGTCAATGACAACCAACTGAAAATGGTTTTAAAAACATTTGCACGTGCAAAGCATTACACACACGAACAGCTATCCTAAAGTTCATTATCCAGCCATACTCAAGCTCCTTAGCGCTCAACCGTATCCTTCCCTAGATTCTTCAGTCATCTACCTACAAAAATTTCCTTCAAAGGAAAAGTAACCATCATGCTTCAATAACATTTTAATTCCCAAAGTAACAACCAATGAAAGCTTCCGGTCAACAGTATTTTCATCATAATATCCGTGGTCTGACAGCGTGCAAATTATGCACCAAAAAGCGATCACGAGGTGCGACTTATCAACATATTAGGCGTCCCGTCCTTTATCACAAAACAAATGCATTTAACCGACTGTCTTAGTCTCGCTTTATTTACTTTGGCAGCTCAGCATGAAGATATAGTGATAATTACCAAACTGGGCAACTTGGTTGTTGTGACCTTCACCTCAGCACTACCTGCGTCCCGCTGTGTCAAAGTTCAATTGTTAAGCCTTCAGAAATCAACAGGATAGGACATACAGGGGAAGCACCTTTTAGCGAACATGGTTGCTATCTGTTGTAATGCGGCGTAACAGAGTACACACGAGTGTGTTCATGTGATTGAAAGTACAATTTAGTTTAGTGATTTCAAAAAGGCAAGCTGTTCATTGTGTCAAATGAGATTAAGTGGAGGTATACCAGTTTTCATGGTTTGGTTGAATTCCATTCTAAGAAAGGTACAATCACACGCACTAAGCATCACATATTTGTCTCGATGGCAACAGTGATTTGTTCCAGACGACTGTGTCGAACACAACCCGAATCGTAACTTCTACCTTGGCAGGTTTCGTTATAGATTAAACCACTTATCTGACAAGTAATTATCCCTGATTGATTTGGAGTCAGTAAATCTTGTCTACAATCGGCAGCATATAATTTAGTTCACTCAAGGTCTTGGTACACTTGTTTGTGACACTTGTGAACTTGAAAATAATTTAACGGAGACAACCAGTAATAACATAGTTAATGGAAATAAGGTGGAATTTTGAAAATGTTGTACAGAATTTCGACCGTGGGCTGCATGCCACACATGTGGTGCTCAGGTTTCGGAGTAAGCATATTGTATCGATGAATAACTAGAAGTGAGTAGAAATGGACGCCGAACGATAGTTTCTGAGGTTGGCTGGAGTTAGGAGGTCTGAGCCTGTGGTGGTTGGCAGATTCAGACACAGCAAACGGAGATGTTGGAGGTATTACAGTCATTATCCGAGAGAAGACCTCGAACAGGCAACATGTCATTGACGTGCTGCATTCTCTGGGTAATTCCCCAAGAATCCTTAGGGTCACCACATGTACAGTCATTGTCGTGGTCTACATTGCGCCACTGGTCCTCGTAGACAGTGGTGGTGGCATCTTTCTGAACGCATCCTGTAAAGGTTCTAAGTATAAATGCACAGTATTTGGCCTGGATGTTCGTTGTTGATGTGGAATGTTTCTGCGCGTTTTTGCTGCGCTGGCGAGCCCCATACTTTGAAACCCTGGCGACACGTTTTCAGTCTAGCGTTTATTTTGGTCCGTAGTACTGTGAACACTGTGGTGTTGGCCAGTTCAATTGGCCGATCATTTTTTGCTTTAGTTTCACAAATCAATACTTGTTTGGTCGTGCCGATTTCTGTTAGAATACTTGACGTCACAGGTAGATATTCGGTTGTAGGTGGGGGGCCACTTTTAGCTCAATGAGAGTTGGTCAGGGAGTGTGATGAAAGAGCGGTTGAGGAGTATGTCAAAAACATTTAGAGTTACTCACAGGAACCATGGGCTACGTTGAATGTATCTATCTAGGATTTGCACTATCCAGTCAGTCAAAAGTCTAGGTGATATCCTTACATAAACTGGAAGAAAATGACTTAAGTGTAGGCTGGAATGCAAAAGATGTAATCAGCTTTGATTGTTATCTAACTCGTATCGACCAATTTCCCGTGGTACCTACCGGTGATAACATCCCCTTCAACAGTGTAGATTGCAAGAACGCAAATTGGAGAAATAAGATCACTCTCCTTCCCGAAACACGTGCATAGTCATAACGAGCCTACGTGAACGGTTACTGAGCGCACAGCACCCACTGGCGAGTCGAAACCAAAATGTCATCCAGGAATTTCTTCAATGGGTGGCTTGTGCTACTCCTCACTACAAGAAAAGTTATCTTTGAGTTGTGCCGTGTTCGGTGTCAAGAAGTGTTTGGTAAGATCTTGTGCTAGACGATTCAAAATATTTGGAACATCAAAATTTCTAAATATGCGCCGGTGAACTAATAGGCAGGCAAACGAAAGAGGAGCCGTAAATCATACGTGGAGAATCGGCAGTATGAAACATCCATCGTAATTCCCTAGAGATCTAAAAAGGTACGTCCATAACTTATCTAAGGTCGTACATGATGATATTTTACTTAAAATACACTATTATCCGTGCTCAGGTTCACTTGCCATCGTCGTAAGGATGATCATTCAAAAACTGAAGTTCACTGTGAGAATCTTCACACCCAGACATTCCATTTGAGCCTCTCAGCCGATGCCAACCTTGAACAGTTTATTATTTCCAATCTACTGTTTTACACAAAGATCCAATTAATGATGAGTGGTCGGGAATTTGGTTAATTTCAAGTTGGACATCACCCACAATTGATCGTAGCTGTCACATCCCCATTGAATTTCCAGTCGGTCCCTTTCGAAAAGAAGCATTAGACTCAAGTTTCGCTCTGATTAGAGCTCGTCAGTAGCGCATATTCTCGCCACTGCCGAGACTTGAACGACGAACACGCTGTTCGTGAGGCAACCGTGTTTGCCACTGCGCCATTCACCTCACGTTAGGCACGACCGAATTAGCATATGTGAACGCCGAACCACGTTCGCTTGTGAGTTATTATCAGGTTGCCTGATCGTCTCGAAATGGAGACACAGTTAGTGTCTGTTAACACCAATCGATAACCCCGCGATTACGACCTCCTAGACAGGTCGAACTCTTCGATCTCATTAAACCTGCTAGGCGATATTTTAGATTACTGATGAGTAGTCGGGGATTTGCTTAGTTTCTAATTGAACATCACCCACAATTGATCACAGCTGTCACATCCGTTGTTCAAGTCCCGGCTGTAGCGAGGATATGCGCCATTGAGGAGCTCTAATCAGAGCGAAACTCGAGTCTAATGCTTCTTTTCGAAAGGGATCGACTGGAAATTTTATGGGGATGCGACAGCTATGATCAACTGTGGGTGACCTTCAACTTGAACGATCCAATTACCCATAAGCAGCTGGAATCCCTGAGGATTTTGCGCACATGCGATGACATCCTTGTCACTTGAGTAGTTATGTCTGTAGGAATTGATTATACCGACAAGATGCTGTCAACAATTTCAGATACCGGCAAAATCGGGAAAACGCAGAATGAGAAGGACATAACTGAGCTAGTCAAAAATCAGAAAACTAATTCCATAGAGCGACTAATCCGCCAGGGCCGTATCACAAAAAACTAGTTTGACCATGTGAATCCAACTAGATCTAACATGGCAAGTATGTTGGGTGCCCTCATGATACTTGATGTATGCAACTCGTCATCTCGCTCAGTTGCCAAGTTTGCTAGCGGAAATGTTGGCAGAAATTATGTCTGCATAGTGCTCGCGACACTTTCGCGTTCTTGGATTTCCTAAGAGATAGTAAAGTCAAACACCGAAACATGAACTGTCGCTATTTACAAACCTTCTGGTGGAGGCAACAAATAAAATTGTATACTACCAGACCGTATAATCGGAAAACGCACTCGGATTACAAAAATCAGACTTGAAAGATTTATGTTCACAGTGTGTTTTCAGTGTTTACTTCATGTTCAACGACAGTCAGAAACAGTAGTAACGAGATCTCCTTCAGGCTCACCTCTAGCAGGCTTACTCATGGCTAAACTACAATCCCTACTTCAGTCTACCATTCTGAGTCCTCAGTGATATATCAACATGTTTATTATTACGTAACCATCCAATAAGCTAGCAACCACCCTCCATTGCTTCAATGTAGCACGTCGTTTCATCTTGGAAAAGAATCCGAACAACGTTTTTTAACTTTACAGCATCGGGCTGACAAAATTTCTAGACGGTATTCGAAACAGGTCGGTATTTCGTGAACAGGTCAGCGTATCAACTTTGACGGTTTCTGGCTAATGGACAGAAGCAAACTCTGGCTTAAAGGCTGGCAACTAGATTAAGAAAAGTTTGTTCGGATGGCGCTATGGAACAAATAATGGGAACGTTTTGAATCTATTTGAGGAAGAACAGTTAGCTAGAACAGTTCATCACTTAAAAAAAGGAAGATCGAAATCCTGTTTAAGATACTACTTGTTGTTGAAAAGAAAGCGGTGTTTAAAAAATTCTGTTTATAAGTAACGTTGTGGAACATCAGTTTAACCTTAGGAAGTATCGCCACAGTGGCAAACTTCAGAAGGCGTCGATGATTGATGTAATAGACCAGCTAACAGTCCACATTCAAATAATGCTAGTGTATTGGTTTTCATGCTGTTGTTGCATTGTGTAATATGTTGGTTATGCTCCAAGGAGCATATCAAGAAGGACCAAAGAACATCACCCAGCCTGGACTAGAACAGTCTGACCAGTTGCTGTATATCTCGTCGGCACCATCCATAGCATAAACATCAACAAACTCATTCACAATGTCTACAGAAATGTCAAAACTCAATCTAAAACTGTCCGTCAACGAATTTTGGCAAGCTATACTTCGGTCGTGCTAGGACTGCTCAACGCTAACCTGTGTTTCCACAGTAAAATTGATCAACCCTCGCAACTTTCATGGACATAAGTCAATCACTACCACTCGAATCACAACAAAGCACCTGACCTTGTTCATGTTACGTAATATTCAGTCAACTCCCCTTCCAGATTCAATTAAGTATGTGAAGTTTAACAGTCGCTTTCAATGTCATTCGTTAATAACCACTTCTTGAAGTTTGCGATTTGCCTCATGACACGTTTTGATGAAACGATTTTAATTGTATTGGCTTGAGAAAAAATACCCTAAAAAATTGCTTATCACCTTATCACTTTTGCTAAGTGTTAAGTGAGGAATTTTGCCAAGAATAGTAATCATCTCTACTGGTGTATATTTGCGTGTCAATTACAACAGATAACCTGGAGATTACACGATAAAATCGAAAATACCAATTTTGGTTGATACCGATGCTTGGCCATAGCGGACACAACTCCGGACCAGTTAACAGTATCAAAATCATTTCTTTAGGACACGATGACTGAATGCTGATATGCATTGTTTGCTACAAGTGAGCACAAATAACCTCTTGCAACAAGTCAGAACATGAGAAGCGGACTGGAAACCGTTTAGTATAACTTGATAAAAAAAAGAAGATTACGAAGGTAAGACAAACGGTAAGTTGCTCTATCAGGGCAAACAGGAAATCGGCCAAAGATGACGACCTTTTCGAATAGTTACGCCAACGATTTCCACTAGAATAGATGTCACCTTGAAATCGGGGTATTTTTAACTACGCTAGAAAGCCACAAAGTTGAGGGTAGTGGTAATTTTTCGGTACTAGTCAACAACAGCCAGCTCACAGAGAGGCAACCGATTTTTCTAAGCCTACTTCATGGATGTAGGGATTACTCACATCTTCAGGTAAAAAATTCCCTTTACTGCGGTTTAAATTCAGCATATTTCAGTATCATTATCGTGTTTATCGTTTTACCACTCATCTGCTTGTTGTTCAGTTGTAACTGTTACGTTTTCTATGTTTATGTTTTACGATAAGTGCATCAAAACGGTAACTTCAGACTAAGTACCAAGATGTCCCAGAAACGAAGACCTAGTTTCACCGGGACTTGCCAATCTGGGCGTCCTTGCCGTTGTGTACATCGCGTTCGGTCAATTTTTATCACGCAACGTTGATCGGATGCGATGATTATATTAAAGTTGCAAATATTTACACAAGTTGGAGCGACGTTTAGGTGAATTGTTATCGTAATGAAGTGGGAATGTTTTGGTGACCAAAGTGACGTTTCGTTTTGTAAACATCATAGAAGGAGGGGTGACTAAATCGGTCGATGAAAAAATGTCTGAATGTAAGACCTAACCTCACGTGTTCAGCCAGTATGAGATAAACGAGTTAAGTAATCTAACGTCAGCGTATGTCTAACCTATTTTCTGTATGATGAATTAATTCTCAATACACTGGATTATCCATTGAATTGATCGGATACTCCGTTTTTTTATTTATAGTGAACACAAGACTGTCGACATCTTGAAGGAAACATGCATATTAATATTTCGGTTACCCCTCCACTTACATTTCTTATATATTATAATGCTTTAAGTTCCTGAATGAGGAGAACAAACGAAATTCTAGCATCTCCTGTTAAGTCCTTTTCCGTTATTGGCGAACCGAATCACGAGAACGCAATTTTGAAATCAAAGAGGAGGTTGTGCACGTATAATTTAATTTGTCCGGTCAAAACTCTTAAAATAAAAACGCAAAAGGTGGTTAGTCAAGTGCCCTTTATTCACATACGCGTTTCGTTTAAAAAATTAAGCCATTTTAAATGATTCATTCTTGCCAAGGTATGCAGAGGTTGTCGGCTTTGGTATTCAGCATTCGGAAGTACCTTACCCCAATCCACCTCACAGAATAGCCATACCAAACTAGTTATCTGGTCTAATGTATGTATCTTGTTACTCGACGTATATAAATGTATGGATGTTTTATTTTATCTCCTTATGCAAGCAATCGACTAGATGTAAGTTAAAGACAAGTCTGTTTTCACATTGTAGTCTACTAAGTACTTAGGCGTCATATTGAGCCACAGATTAGTGCGGTTTGCTCATGTTTAGACTGTTTTGTTAAAGCAAACATTCGTGTTTAATGTTTCACGTCTGAAGATAGTTTCAACCCTGTCTACTCTTATCCTCCGATTTGTGTGTATGTGTATGTACTTCCTACTTGGCCATACTATTCTCTGATTACTTTCCCTGACCTCTTACCCAAATATTTCTAGCTGACTTCAACACCCATGGTATACTCATTGAACTGTGGCGGTGCTCCTCATCACAGCATTGATGATCTCAAAGTGGTTGATTGTTTTGTAGCGTGCTAGTCGATTGCCTCAAAAATGAAGTCCAAAGCCGTTTAATTCTCTTCATTCTAGAGTTTTTAACTGTACATCCAAATCTTCAACCGAGACTCTTTCGAAACCTACAAACGCGTATATTCGTGCCTACGGTTCATGTTATATCTCACATAAAACTACTATTTTTCCCCATAATTTCTAAAGAAAGTTTCGAATACTAATCTTAGCAAATATTCCATTTTTTGCCAATGTGGTCGCAGTACTGCTAAATATTTACCACTCAGTTTGCAAAGAGTAATTTTTTAGTTCGATCTGCTTTGGTGGACTCTTCAGTGGTCTAAGTTGATGGGCACGTTTAACAAAAATGCGGACTTCAATCCAGTTAACAATGAACCTACGATAGCAGCGTGTTTCCGGGGTACACCTAATGAGTGCTGAACTAGTTGAAGTAGGGATACCACGCCAAACAGTTTAGACCGTCCGGAATAGTCTCGTGCATACTGATACTGAAGATAAAAACTTTAAGAAATCTGGAAAAGCCGTGTGCGAGTGTGATTATATCGTTGTTAAGCCACTATTTCCGATAGACGTCCGGCCCCAGTATTCATCGAAATGTTTTCTGTGCTAATGAAACATAGCAGCAGTCAACCAGGCCCATACGAAACCAAGATCAGTCACCATTCTGAATGTAAATCCCTCAAATTTTGAACTACTTCACTCCGTTTTTCTTTCTGTCAATAGGAACCATGTCATTACGGTGCTTGAAGGACAGTATTTACTAAACAGCTGTGGTCCAGCTCTCATGGAAACATGGGGTATTAAGAACAAGGCTGAGTTTCTCAACATCAGCTGGGGTTCAAGGTACTGGGCTTTTTTCAAGTAACCGTGACATGTCCGATACGGACTACTGCCCTTTGAAAGCCTGTTCCTCACATTACTTTACTTTGAAGCAGTTGAAACTGTAGAAGTTAGAATGTCCTCCTCTGAAACTGAGAGATTGTTGTTCAATCAACCTAATTGTTATGGTGAACCCATTACTATACCTCCAATGCATTCTTTTGTACATCTTCCTGAAGTTGCCATTCAGGAAAATTATCTCTTTAACATGTCATATGCTACATTTCAGTAGCTAATGTTTAGCAGAACAGCTGCTAGGCTTATTTGATCAAAGATCGACACAAAACACCTGACAGGGAAAGTCTGACATGGTCAGCGATTTCGACTCTATTAACAACGTCAGCGTCCGCGTCAAAAATACATAAATCTATTCCTCAACTGACATACCTCATGGCCACGAACATAGCCACCACAACTAGTTGGATTGTGTCACATACCTCCATGTTACCTTCAGCTTCCAGTGTAAATTTTAGGTTCGTGTTGACCGAGTTTAAAATTGCTAAGCTATCCGTTGCGTTAGCATTTTCGCTAACTACACATAGGATATCGTCTACATATAGCTTATAAGCACTAATTCCACGAATGGCTTCTTCTAAGTGGTCATTCTGAAGCTTCGCCATGAAGATGCCTGAAATCCGACGGCATAATCCACCGTTTTGAGCACAGAAGCGCTTTGTTTACGCGTTGAGGTTGACATAATCAACCCCGCACATAGCGATCGATTAAATCGCTATGGTTTCATTTGGGTCATAATTGTGAAGTAATCGTATTCAAACATAGCATTCGTGTCTGCCAATGACGTGTCTGACCTAACTTGAACGTGCTAATTGTTTTTATTCGTTTCACGCTGACAACTCCGTTACATATAAAGGTTATGTAATTGATCTGACGATGAAAATGAAAAAACGAGCTTGTTAGTCACATCATTTTACTATTGACTGCCCTGGGGATTTTTGACCATTTGGAACGACTTAATTTGTCCAACATTTCACCGACTGCTTTGTTCACTGAGTCATAATTTGATATGGAGTTTTTTCATCCCACATTCATTTTGGCTGTCTAACCATCTGGATTTAAGAGACGCATTAGTCTTCTCTGCTCGGATCTGCTGCATCTCATTGGTTTGTTGGGGATTGTTTACCTCATTAAAGTTATTCTCTGGAGTGTATTTGGAATAAAGGTAGGCTGAGACTGTCACGGCCTAAGGGATGCTAAAGGAATTAGTGACCTCAGAAGAGGAATCTAACAACGAGTTCCATTTTTTAGATGTCAAATTGACCAGACACCGAGACGGTACACTGGGTAGGTTAGTATATTGGAAACCTGTATGGACAGATCAATATACCAGTTTCAACAGTTTTGTCCCTTAAACGGAAACGAAATCTAGTCCGATGCCCGACAACTAGAGCAAGAAAGATTTGTCCGGATGACGTAATAAAGCAGCGGTTTAAAACCCATTGAAGGAAAACGGTTATCCGGATCAATTCATCACGCCAAGTGTGAAGGCCCAAATCCAGCGTGAGGTAATACCCACAGCTGAAAAGAAAATTGTGCTTATAAAACTTCCATTTAAAGGAGATACTGTAGAAGATCACTTCAACCTGTGCGTGTACCGGCCACTTTGACGTATCTTTCCAATAGCAACCTTGAGAAGTTGGTTCACAACAATGTCTGTGTTAAGATTGAACCTGAAACACAAGTTACCAGTCCACAGTCAGTCAGTGCCAGTGTATTCATTTTCATGTTGCTGTTGTACTGCAGAATATATTAGTCGTACTACTAGGCGCTTGTCAAAAATATCAAGGAACATCATCCAACTTGGATCGGAACCGATTTTCGTGAATCAATTACTAGCGCCATCGTTACACATCTAGCTAACACAGTCATCGCACAGACGTCACCACAGCATTCCGAACACAACCAAACACAGTCCGCCAGCGCATTCTGGCGACCGCCGAAGCGATTGGTATTAGATTAGGCAACCCTAAACTGTGTTCTCAAAAGAAGTTTGTTCAGTCCTTGCAACTTCCGTGGCCACAGATCAACCAATTATTGTGTGCGTAGCCTAGTATTAGTCATTATTGTCAATCGCGAGCAGTCACTTCTTGTTTTTGCGCTCTGTCTTATGGCCTCTTGATGAAACCTATGTAAATGTATTGACTTGAGGGAGTTATCAAAAACAAATTTTCCTCATATCGTTAACTAGTGACTTATTGGAAAACAGCTGCTGATCATAACGACAGGGATGTTTTTCTAATTTCATTCTGGTTAGTGCAAACAACAGGCAAACATAAATTTGGTGTAAAGCAACTCCATTACAAACAGTGCCCCTAGAATATGTGTTAAGGACTTACAAAAAGGTTGTTGATCCTAATTCACGATTGAAGATTAGAGGATTTCATATCACTATTAATTATTTATCTCTCAAAGTTTTATCTTTGGCTTTGTATTTTAAGTGCCCTCTGAATAATAATTCCATAGGTTTACTACGATGTTCGTTATTGTTTTCAACGTCACTCAGCGTTTCAACTAACAAATTAATCCAGTCAACCATGCTTTGTTTCTGCTTACTACTGACCAGGTTGCTGATCTGCTCTTAATCGATACCGACAGTAGTTTGTAGTGTTGTTATACATATTTTAATGCAGTCAATCCTAGAAAAGTCGGTTATGGATATGATTAGATATCGCGTGCAATAGGGGGTGCTTTGGTGCTATACATCCATTGTGTCGAAAAATGGTTGAATTATGCGATTAACTTAATACGTTTAGAAGGGTCAGTCATTCCTCGGTATGACACAGCTACCATTCTCGTTGTGAAATGCTTCCGTATACTGGACGGCCGTAGTGAACCCCTCAGCTTCTGGGAAATGTTGGTGAAACATGCTTCATAGTAGGGCAAGGTAGCACAATGTGATGGATAATTTTGTGCACTGAGTTTCAGCGGAGGTGAGGAGATGACATCGTTACACTTTAGCTGAAGTTAGGTGGATGTTGTCATTTCGATGCGGCAAATTACCTTTCCTGCTTTCTACTGAAATACGGGCACAGGTCGGAATGTCCATATTGTTGTTTGTATGGGTATGTAGACAAAAACTGTACATGTAGCATTTACTCAAAAGTTGGCCGTGGACGCCACTATACTACCTCAAGTATATGGGGAACATTGCACCGGTTTTGTGAGGTTCTCATCAAAACTTTCTACGATGGTGAGATTTTAGGAATCGTTAAAAACGGTTAGTTGGATGTTTCAAAGAAAGTGATGGCATACGTATAAAAATAAACGGATTTGTAGGAGAGCCGAGTAATATTCTTGCCGCTGAAGGGGCCTTGATGACATTGGTGATGGTAAATTTATTCTGATTGATCGTTCGTCGTTTTCAGCCCCTATGAACTCTCACTACTAACAGTACCTTACCACATCACACAATGTGAGGTGTGTGATATGCTTGTAGTACGGTACGCAGGAATTGTAAAAATGGTGGTAGTCTTATTGCTTGATAATAATGCTTTGAGGACTTTGTGTTATTGTGTAACGGGTTAAACTTCAACCGTACTGAACTGACCGCTCGGGTCACTGAAACTTAAAATCCTTTCTCCGGCCAGCGTGTCCCACCGATAAGGTACAGAGGCTACCGTTTGCTAAGCATGGGGATGAGTTCGGCATACTGAAGAAATAATAAGGTTATGGTTAGCACTTTGCCGTCGGCGAGGATACCATCATCTCATCGGAGCGTAAGGTATGAACCATAACAGACGGCGCTGATAGATGGTTACCGGGATAGGATACTACGTCTAGAACTGGCTGAATGCGAGCTTCGCCGTCACATAAACCCTTCTATTCAGACTCCGAGAGGAATAAGGAATTGCGGGAACCGGAATACCAATAGTCGCTTGTTGCCATAGGTGGTGATAGATTAACTCGTACGTGGATTATGCATTACGCTGAGGTTATGGAATTCTTTTATGATCCGGAAAGCGAACTTCTGATGTCCAAGTTCACAGACCAGATTGTTCGTCCATCTGTCTGTTTGTATTTTTCCGTCTGACACACCGAAACTGATTCAGTTAGCCAGTTGTACCACCGAATGTAGTTGTCCAAATGCTTAAACAGGGATTTTTAATACACACTATTATTCATTCAGACACATGATTTATCACAACGTCCTTGTCGGCTAACACTTTAGTTGGAATTTTAGGCGGTATGCTTAATTAACGCGCGCACGATCTAGATATACGGGTACTAATAATCATATTGCCGTAGTTAGCTGCTTATTTGTCGTGAATCAAACGACGATGTTTCATTCCACCAAGTAAACGAAGCATATAGTTCTGCTTTGCGTTTCTAACCTGCTAACAACACAACTGAAGTTAACTGAGAATTAACTATCGGTTCAATCGCAACTCTAATTTGAATCTAGATTCTCTCTGGGTTGATGTAAGTAGTAGCGTATTTCTTTGCTTAGACCGCGAGTTAAACTCAAGTTCACATACTTGTTAGGCGGGTATGGTAATTACTGCGCCACTGACCTCACATTGAGCATGAGCGAGGTATCATACATGTCAACCACAACAGCTTGCTGAGAATATACAAACATTTCTTTTTACACAGTCCAAATGGGACTGCGTCTAACTGCACCACAGATTCTGGGCCTTGATTTCAATTCACTCTAGTAAGTAATTAAATGCCATTCAAAAGTTTGTGAATGTGGTACAGTACTCTAACAGAAAACAACGTTTACGGGAAAAGTTTGGAAACAACTCGTCGTAAGATCTTCATAAGGCTTTAGAAGGTTCCGTATGTAGGTGTACTATTTCCGTTAAAGCGAATTTTCATCTCCAAAGGTTTTAATCATCTGATCATCACTGAGAACCCGACTCAAACCATGCGTCATTCAGGGGGACCAAGACAACAACTGAATAACATACTACACAAACCAAAACAAACGAAAGTACTATTGCGTCAGTGACCTCATATTAGGCACGACCGAATTATCGTATGTGAACGTTCAACCAATTTCGCTTGTGAGTAATGATCAGGCTGCCGTTTCGACAGGAGCCACAGTTATTGTCTGTTACCTTCATTCGGTAACCCCGCGATTAGGACTTCCTAGACAGGTCGAAATCTCCGATCTCATTAAACATGCTACGCGATATTTTAGACTACTGATGAGTAGTGGAGGATTTGATTAATTTCAAGTTGGACGTTACCCTACCTGGCTACTTTTCAGAGTTTGTCATGATTGTATTACATTGTTGAAGGCATTGAGGAAAGTTAGTGACTAAAACAAACACCTCTTCTTTCCCGCCACCCAACAACTCTGTCTCCATGTCACTACCTGTGCACTTCTGTCAGGATGTGTTCAGTATAGCTTATTGTAAATGTTTGATGTTCGCACTCCAATGAACTTTGTGCAGTTCTGTTTCTAATCACCTCCGTTTAATTAATACTCACTTTCAAGAACCGTCCAAAAGCATTCCGTCACGCAAACGATACAAGGACATAAACGCTCGAGAAAGGCTTTTTTATCCAGTTGTTAGATTATTTGCACATCTTTTTCTGTCAGTGACACATTGTCACTAAAAGCGATCCTTTCTGAGTAAGCCGTAGGTGAAATATTTATATATTAATTTCCCCCGCTGTGTTAGACACTGTAAAATAGACTGCTTTTTACGTCTGCGTCAGGTATGGAGTCAAAAGCATACAGCAGGAACAGGTATTCGTCCTTAAGCTATTAGATGGATTTTCGGTTTACTCCGTGTGAAGGCCAGATGTGCCCAGACAGTAAAGTGAATATACCCGGAGCGTTTTTAAGGTGACCATTCACCGAAATGTCAAGTAGGACAACACAAGATTATTAGAAAAGAATGTCCAACAGCCGCATTAACATGCCGGTCGAAAAAAAGGTGGGAAGGCCAAAGGTATGGGAGTGGACTGGTGATACAGTGGTAACAATTTTAAATCACTACACGTCTTGTAATCTTGTTTTCAGCATTCAAACAGCTGCGTAGGAGTATACATCAATAAACATTCGCTTTTTATTGGCTAGCTGTCATTGATTAATATCTAGCGAAATTGGTAAGGTAGCCTACATAATTCAGGAATTCAGTTGGATATTGTCACATGGTTAAACCTAATTTTTTTGATTGAGAAAAGTGTTCATCTGCCTCTTTTTTTATTAGGTCGATCTGATATAGTAATCATCCGGGTTTGAAAACCTTTCATCATTATGGTGAAAGATTAAGGGAGCTCATTGAGATAAAACCGTCTATTACAGCCTGTTTTCAGTTTCATCAGTTATTCTGGTCAAAATGTACAGAATAGTGGAAAGAAAAAAACAGGTCTTGTGCTTGAATTTACAATTCGACCACCATGTTTGTGAGACTAACGTGTTAACCACAATGTCGGTCACATCACACTAGTTATGATTGACCAATTATGTTGGAACGCTCATGTGAAAATTTCTACGAATAATATTCCGATTGTCCGATGATCTTGATAGGAGAAACAGTAACTGTCTTCTTAACTCTAATCGATAACTCTGTGATGAGAAACTTCCCAGTTAGACGTAAGTCACAGACTTAATTGTAGCAGCTGAGCAATTTATACAGTTTGTTTGGGTTTCACGGATTTTGACTATTTCAAATTGAACACCACACAGCACAGTTACCGTTTCTGCTATCGAGATAATCGGACATTCGGAACACAAATCACATAGGTCGTATTTGATGGCCATGCCTGGTCTGAGGTTATTGGCGTTGTTGTTTCACAAACATGAAGGTCATGGTGTAAAGTCCTGCTCGGACAAACAGGATGCGCCTCAAGAAGAGCGAAACTCGGGTCTGATGTTTTCTTTCGAAATGGACGGTAGGCGCAAAGCCTGTGATCGAATGTAGATGATGTTCAATGTGAAGTAATCAGAATTTTTGAAATTTAACTGAAGAAATAGAGCAGTGTAGCTGCCTCCAACGTTACTACTAGTGGACGATTACTCGTCATGCATAGTAGTAAACAAACTGTGTAATAACATAGATTAGTGGTGAATGTTTGCTACTGCTGTAACGGTTTTCGAATATAACGAGAAAATATCCTGGAGTATTGTTAGAAAGAACGGTTTTCTCCCAAAACGGATATGACTTCACTCTGCTGCTTGGAATACTGAACAAAACGCTACTTCGAGCGTTTGGTATACTTCAAATTCGCATCTCAGTATCAGAGTGAACATGAGGCCCTGGTTGGCTAATGAATTACAAGCCATTTACAAGCTGAAGTCGGAGTCAGATATGAATATGTGTTCATGCTTATCATACGTCCCTTAGAACAGATGGTATTTGCGAAGTCACTATACCAATATATTTGTCAATATATTTGTAATTGCGCTTAGCAAGGTGGTCTTACCTGAGGTTGTAAATTATGCACAGTGTACTGTGAGTTCATAAACTCCGCATAGTAAAAAGTGGTTGATATGCCTTGGAGAGGAAGTTATGTAAGAGTTATCAAAGGCGTTATGAACCAGTGTGTAGGTCAGACTACATTTGAAGCGAAGTTAATTAACAATTAGCAGTGTGATAATTGTGAATGCTTGTAAAACAATGAAAAAATAAAAAAAAATTGATAACAGCTCATATTATTAGATGAAACTAGTCATTAGGTCATTTGCATGACAAATACAATTGACTAATGTTGAACTTCTTGCCAGACAGAAGTAGCACGGCATTTCCGTGCCAAGTCACAGAGACGCAAAACGTACAAATGTTGGATAAATTTTGCAGTCGGTATAAAGGCTGTTCTGATGGCCATTAGAAGTGAACTTTCAGGAAGATTCTAGTTTATATCTTCTATTTGTGGATGGAAGTATATCTTGACAGTTTGTGTTGTTGCCTCTCAGACCACTGTATTACTTGGGCTAGAGTTAAACTGTTTACTTTTGATCATGACTGAACAGCATTATCTAATTCTGGTGACTAGGCAATGAGTGAAAAAGTATGGCATACCCGGCCATATCTACTATTCTAATTGGGAACCATTTCTCAATGGTTTGTTCCTTCCTCTTTTCTTTGACGGTTATGGTAGCTGCTAACGTTTGTGTCAGAAATAATCTACACACGGACTGACGATGTTTCTATCAATTTGAATATCTGCAACCATCAGTTTCAGACTGGCGTTTTCAGACTTCGTTTGTAAACTTTTAGGCTGTCATCCTTTTTTACCTTTGCTAAAGCTTTCATTTACACTCCTACACTGTTCACTTTTGTAGTTTGGTGTAATAAACGAGAGTCAACCCCGTAGTCATCGTTAGACAATTTTGACCCTTAATGGCAGAGTATTTTGAGTCAAACCTAGATCCAGTCTCTTTTCCTTCCCTCCTAACTCGAGGAATGGAACATAGGATTCGCAATAGCACCACAATCATTTTTACTTCCAACTGTCCATCACTATAACTAATTTTCGGTTAGTATTTTTGTGGACGACATGCATATGGGGAATTACCGTGCCCCCAGAAATCTGCAGACTGACCTCAACAAATCCAATCAATGGCACGACATCTGGTGTATTCGAGTATGTGGTAATGAATGAATGCATTTACCTCTTAATGTTTATTCTGGAAACATCTTTTGCAACCGACCAGCAAACAGATCTAGATGTTCAGGCGAACCTTATAGTGGTCAGTGTGACTATCGTTAAATCTGTTTTTCTTATAATGTCATCAACGAACGGCTAGAAGCTAAAACGTACTACTAATTAAGACAAATGAAACCAGATATATATGTAATCAGGAGAGTTTGTTGAATTCGTTTCTAGGGATAGGTGCGACAGTTGCACGGGTAGGCTAGCCCATTGTTCTATTCTGGCTTTCTTTAGGATACAAATACACTGGAAGTATAAGGTTTAAGCTATGCTGCATATTGATGTCGTCAAGAACTTCCTGATTTTTATCCAACTCGGTGTCGAAGACAACTTGGAAAATCAGTTAATGTTCGCTTGTCCCACAGTGAATAGCTGACAAGAGTAAAAGCAGGTAAAACTCAGAAATAAGGGTCTAATTTGTTGAAAATCTCTAGAAAAAATATTGATACCTTCTTCTTTGTAAATTGACCATGGTCATTCCGGAGTGACTTCCATGTACGTGATATTTGGATTGAGTTCAGTAAGATTCACCGATTACCTGGTGAGGTTAGTAAGTTGAGTGCCTGCACTGTTTGTAATGCCTACTTGATAATCATAGTCGGTCATAGTTTTATCAAGCACACTAGTAGTTATGTGAGAGATGATCATGAACGATGCTTCTTCTGATGTGAGATGTGAGACTAAGCGAAACCAAATTGATCCTGTCTATCATTATGTCATAGACAAGTTGCTAAGCTGTAACCAACTTGGGTAAACTACTGAAATAAAATCAATATTTAGTGTGTCAACGACAAGTACTGTTATTTCAACTATGAAACGTGTGCTATTTCACCTGCAGCCTACAACGACCTTTTCAGCTGGTCACTTTCCTTAAGTGATATTAGTGGTGAACATTTATTCAGATCACAATGTGTTAATAGTCCATACTGGATAATGGAAAAAATATCAAGCTCTTTATGTTTAAAACAGCTCGGAAAATACTGCATCAAACAGAATCTTATCAATACAAGTGAATTCGCAGTGAACTCATAGAACATGTACACATCCTGGTCTGATACTGTCAATAAACCTGTTGATCGACACTTCCTACTCAAGTAGATAAATTGACCGGACTGTCAAGCTGGTCAACCTCCCATATAACGACACTTCTAGCTGTGTCTACATTTGCATTTGCTCTTGAGTATAACCAGTATGAGAAATTTCCCAAAGCAAGCACTTCAACTCACGTACATGAGTGACCTTCACTTCGAACTTTTGTTACGTGTCTAGGGATTACTTTGAGAGCATGACGTAGTCGCATTACGCTAATTAAATTTTCACCAGTCATTATTGCACGCGCATAGAATCTCCCCTCATCCTACATCGCTCAGTCGGTAGGTTTACCAAGCCCGGTGTGTTTCTCCACTTGGTTCAATGCTTATCAGTCGATTACACTGGTTTGTTGTGGAAACATACACTTTTTCTGTATCGCTTGAATATTTATCACGTTGTATTGGTGTTTTCCATTGAACGACTTGATTTAATTATTTCTCGTCAATTCAAAATGTGGGAAACGTTTATAACAAAAAACTCATCTGATACAATCCATCACCTTTATTCAGATCGCTCCAAATGCATTTCTAGACCTTCCACTAGTTAACCGAGTAAGTATTAATTTCATCACACCAGGTTTTGCTATTCTTCCGTTACTCCTTATTTGACGCCGCTGGCGTGCGAATCCAACTCTATTATTTCTGTACTAACCAAGAAACTAATTCAAACGTTTTCCCAGTTGATATAGAGTTTAGCTGCCCGTTAACTTTTCCCTGGTGTTCAATATTATGGTTTTTATCATCATCATTATGTGACTTAAGCCCTCCTCGCTGTTCGTTCTCCATTTGCTGAACATACTGGGATGAAACAACCGAACACTGATCTCTCCGTGTGCAAATAACGCTGTATTGATAAAACGTAACAGAGTGTGACCGAGTATAGATGATTGCTTCTGTGCTTACACGATGGACAGCCTATGTGAGTCTGGCTGTGTTGGTAGCGATCCTGATCGCAATTAACGCTCATCTGTGTTCTTGTTTAGACAGTGAACCAGAAGGGAAATTTTCATCTCAGTCTCCTGGTGTGTGTAGTGAAAAGGACAACTTCTATGCATATGAGGAGAAAGTTGGACAAACCGTGCAAATCAGAGAGGGGCGTTGGGATTCACATTTTCAAGCACAAACTTACGCAATGACAGTCAAAATGTCTGACTTTTTAATTGGGCATATCTATTCTGATGTAATCAACCTCTAGTAAATATGGGGCTGGTACATACGTTGAATTCACCCATTTCATCAAACCAGTTATACACTATTAAAACGCGGTCGGTATTTTGGAACAACTACAAATATCACCAATCGCTGTCCAGTGAGAACAAAAATGTGATCTTAACTTAAATGAAATCATACTGATTGGTGATTGGAGGGATACATAACAATATTAACGAGGCATATCACGCTGCAAGGTGCAGCTTTACATGCTTGCGCGAGAAAGTTGTCATCGTTAAATACTCATCATCTTTATCAAAGTCTTCGTGGCAAACGTTAATTCAGCGGTTTGTGCTCTCCCTATCTCGTAGTGTGCGTCTCTGGTGTTGTTCTCTGCAATAAGGATATTAATAACTCTGTCTACATTTATTGCAACAGAATCGTGTCTGAACAGATGCTCGCGGTATCTCACCATACCAAAGTGACAAGTCAGAAGATTGAACGTGCTTTATGAATCTACAAACAGTATTTAATGATGAACACTCATTCGATTTGCTCACGGTTTGCGGGACTTATCTCTACGTGCTATGTTAACATTTCATCGGATAGCTGTACTTTTTGTGTTGTGCATAAGCAAATTTGTAGTGATTGATGGAAATCTCTCCTGTTGTTTATGTTTCTGTTTTGCTTTGAAGTTCTACTTAGTGTAATGTTTAGTTGATTCGTGTGCACTGTGAGAGACGTGGTGATAGATGTCGTGGTGATAGATATTATGCTGTTGCGGAGGTTCGGCTAAAGTGGTTGTAACAGAGCCCTATATATATATATATATGTATTAACAAGTCGGTCTTATAAACAGACGTTGTCACTTCCAGTGAATAACTGTGCCTGCAAGTAACCAAGACTTGTCTTCAGCTCTAAACTGTGGGAAATTAAAAATAGACAATTTGATAAAATTCGTAAGCATCCACTGTAAATATCATGGAATGTTAATCTTGTCACAAAACAGTTGTTAGATTACCGTTAAAAGCTTAGGAAACAAAACACTGTACACTCAAAAGTAGAGTGTGATTTGTGATATAACTCGCGGTTGGTTATTGCCTGTTCCAGATTAAGACGCAGGGAAACAGTTGGCTAGCAATGATAACAAAAAAGTGCACATTTCAGTGATTCTAAATTTGATATTACTAATAAGTAGTGTAGCAAAGTAGACAAGTACAAGGCGATCCATCAATGAAAAGTTTTGGGTTTTCTGGATTCAAAATAACAACGGAAATGCATGCGGATGCGCGGCATACATTCTGTCGAGTTAGCTTTGGAGCCACGTTGAGAGCCTAAAACGATGACATTGGGCCATCATTAACAAGCTGTGCGGACGAAAGTTGTCTTAATATTGCCCAGATGTAACTCAAATGGTTCCGTAATACAGGATTGTTAACGCATTAACTAGAAGTCTGACTATTTCCAGTTGCATTTTACATCACATTAAGATTGATTTTTTGAAATGTCGAACCAACGAATAAAATAATTTACTTACTACATAAACTAGGCGTAACCCTGAGAGGGCACTGTGATTCACAAGATTTCTTCCTGATCGCTGGCCGTCGTCAAATCAAGCTTTTCTCTATTTCGACAGAAATGGAACTGCATACTAACCGTACAGTTCCACTTTCCTAATGCAAAGATTGTTCTTTAGATCCGATATACAGAAAATTCGGACCGAACCAATCAGCTTTGCCCAATCACTGTTGTGATCGATAACTAACGGAACGGGATCAGATGATTCGTCGTCCGACACAAAAATGTACATATGGGATGGGGGTGCAATGTATCAAGCAGGCATAAACTTTGTGCATTCGCCTTATTTGTTCACCTTAAAAATGGTCATTATTGTTCTGTTTTATGGATGGAGAAAAATGGGTCAACTTTGCTTGACAATTTGACAGTACAATTAAAGCTGAATTTGTATGTGCAGAATGTCACGAAATGTGAATGGCCAATTTGATTAAGGATGCTAGACTGGTAGCAAACTATTAGCTCACAGATAATCCTCCGTATGCAAAGAATTTGCTTTCCCAATAATTCAGTATTCTTAGTTCTCAATAGGAAGAGACGTGTATCTTTGCAGCAGATGAAAATACAGCACTGAAGACTGATGGCAGATGAAATTGTCATAATTACCAATGCAGAAAAAGACCACGCCGCTGCAATACTGAA
Source organism: Paragonimus heterotremus (assembly GCA_013368495.1). NCBI lineage: Eukaryota > Metazoa > Platyhelminthes > Trematoda > Plagiorchiida > Troglotrematidae > Paragonimus > Paragonimus heterotremus. Next base: position 139,816 of record LUCH01000961.1, on the reverse strand, counting down.
TTAGACATACTATGAAACAAATTAGAAAACCCCCTATGAGAACAGCCATTTAAGAAACCTAGGAATTCAGCTGCAAATTCGATTATAAATAGGAACAAATTATCCGCATGTGGTGAAAGGCAGATCAGGGCAAAGAAAACGGTACAGTTTTCACCCAAAATTCACATTAACCCTACGTCTTTTTTGATTGTCAGGAGGTCGTATACCCCGTATACCTCTAAGACCTATCGTTGATGAGACTGGCTCTACATCACATGAGCTTATAAAGTATTCGTCAGGAATTTTATATTCATTTAGGAGAGAGTAGGGTCGTTGGATCGGGCACTCATGATTTCGCACGTAGAATTAGCTCAGGTTCAGTCGATCACGATTAAGTGCTCTTTCATTTCGATGTCACCTCAACACTTACCAACGTTCACCAGACAACGGCATTAAAAAACCATCAGACAACTAATATTGTGCGATGGTGTTTTGAAAGGAAGAACTGTGAGTGGTGTTCACTTTGAAGTAATCTAAATTCCAAAGTTGCTAATTAGCGTAATCGTCGGGCATCTGACAGACGTGAATGATGAATTACATATTAGTCAGACATTTGTAGCCTGCTAAACACACTCGGACAGGCTAATTACGAAGTAATATGCCTCGTCGAGTCATCTGGTTTTACAGTTCGGTGTGTTTGATGAGGAGGTCAGAATACCGACGTGAATAATACTAGCAATCACAAGCTGAGTAATGACAATGTTGATATTTATGTCACATAAGTAGCAGTGTATCAGACATCTGTGGGTTATAACCTCGATAAAATTAAAATGGTCTTGATTGTTATAGATCACCGATTAGAATAATAATGGAAGCCAGGATGGTAAGGTTAGAGGAGCTGTTGGTGTGAGAATGGTCCTTAACCTCACACCGATGTTAGATTGCTGACAGAGCTGGAATTGCTGATCATTTCAGACGTTGCCGGTTAAGCACTGTTTCGGGCGAACAACGAATTAACATCGCTGGTTATCCTCGTAAGACCTCAATTGGTATATGGGGTATAAAGACCACAAACATCAAACCGCGCTGTAGTGTCGATGTGGTTAATAACATCAGAGGACATCAGATTCTTAACGGTTGTCCTGGCAGAAAACGCTTTTAGCATCAATAGATTTGTCCACAACGGCCAACCGTAGTTAACGGTGTAGGAAAAGCCGAAGTTTGGCGCTGTTAGCCTTGGGTATCCTAGTTTCAGAGGTTAGTAACTCCGTGCAGTTGACATCTCAGCCGGTAAAGAAGGGACATGTTCACCCCACGGTGGAAATTGAAATGTTTTGGTACTAGTCCAGCAATATACCGAATGATTGTGCGACATTTCGAGACTTACGACGACAGCAAGTGAGATAGCGATGAGTTTTGTTTAGAAAGATTAGTTCTGTTCAGAATTGTGTACAAGATAGTTCGAACTTGGTGGGCGGTAGATTCAAGGAAATCGCACTGACGCACCAGTAACTAATTTACAATAGAATGAATCGCTTGGTAATATAAATCAACCACGTGGATGAGACAGACATTCGGTTTAAAACATTAAGTCCCTTTTAACTATCTGAATAGAATAGTCAGAAGACACAAATTACGATATGAATTCATTTCGCACACTCCCGTCAGTCGTAAACGTGTGACTAGCATGAAAACAAAACCAAACAAGACTTAAATGAAACGGTCAAAAGTATAAATTAGGCTGGATCGAACTCTTTTAACAAAACTGATCTAATCACAATGAAACAAAGTCATTCACCGAAATTCTTGGGTTCACGTCTCATTCGGTATCGCAATTCTGCTAAATGGTCCATGAACAATAGAACTGTGGACCGTGATGCTCAGTCCGAAAAAGTGATTGAGAACTTTAAAAGAACAGCTAGAAAACTGGACAGAACTTGCTTTTATTCTGCACATTTCGCTTCACAGACGGAACGCCGTC
>LUCH01000961.1:122493-135508 GCA_013368495.1 Paragonimus heterotremus | reverse complement strand
TGTTTGACCGTGAGTGCCAATCACGATCCAGCCTAATTTGTACTTTTGACCGTTTCATTTAAGTCTTGTTTGGTTTTGTTTTCATGCTAGTCACACGTTTACGACTGACGGGAGTGTGCGAAATGAATTCATATCGTAATTTTTGTCTTCCGACTATTCTATTCAGATACTCAATTGGCTGGTTAAGAAAGGTCAGCAAATCGAGGGTAAGACCAATTTCATGCACAGCCATTCCTGAGAATATATGGCCGACTTTAGTCGACTGAGGGCGACTGCTCCAGCAAATTGCGCTAACCTTGGATTAGAATGACATAACAGAATGTTAAATCACATAATAGGTTTATAACATGGCCAGGGGTCAATATAGATCTAGCGGCTGCAGCCGCTGTTTGTTTGCTGGATTCGTCGACATTACTGCACCCGAAGAGGGAAAAAATATTTCTGCACTCTGGAGATCAAGCATCTCTCAATTCTTCCTATGTAGTTTTCTCTGCAGTTAGGCATAAATTGGTAAACACAATGTGAGGTGGAGTCGATAGTTTGGTCTCCTTTGATTGAAAACAAAAGTATCTTCTGGATTCGAGCTTGTACACAGAGTTTGATTGCAGTAACTGTTCATCTAGTCGAATTTACTAACAATTTTGTTGTGTATTGTAAGAGGTATTCGCACTTTGAAGACAGCTATATGTAAGCGGTTTCTTCTTCTAAGACGATCGCCTCTTCAGAAAGTGATCTTTGTTTGCTGCTGGTTTCTCCATAAATTTTGAGGTTACAGGTTGACCTAAAAACAGTAGTAATGAAGTCAAGTTCCTACGCCAAGCTGTGTAGGTTCGCCGTGCTAGTGTGATCAGTGTACTTATTAATGTTCGCTTATGATGGACCGGCATGAAGGCTTAGGTACTAACCAGTCCACTTGGATTTCCTATACACCACTGTTTTAATCAGACCTTGTTTTTGGCGACTGAGTATGTCTAGTAACGGTTAACAACTACCGCTCTCAAGTCCACGCGTTACCTTCACATTGGGATGCGTATTAGATAAGAGGAGCAAAAGCCTATCTATTGTCTTTCTGGAATGGTCTAGTATTTGTGGCAAGACAACACAGCTATGTCTATGGCGAACTCTTTTGTTCACTCCTAAACATGAAGAGTCCAACTTGATGGATCTTAGTAGACCTCCTGTGATTGGCAGTGGCACAGATCAGTAAAAATGAACCTAACACCTTCAGTGACACAACAGTAACTTTTCAACCAGAATATCAGTCTGCTGATATCAAGTAAAGTGATGCATTTCAACGAGGTCTTAGCTGTTAGCAGTTGTCACGTATAGCAGACATTCGTGTTGAGTGACTGAACGTCTATGGAGCACACCAAATCATTAGGACGTTTAATGCTGTGTAATTCACCAACTTACTTCGATTACTTCACTACTTTAAGAGGCGTCAAAATATAATTGTAGAGCGGTTCATGATGCTGGCATTCAAACAAAGCAACCAGATGACACCTAACGTCTTAATAAACTTCTCGAGACAGACACACTGACGCTAGAGGGTTTATCGGACGGGGCTAACTTCATTTTAAACAATGCAGCTGTTGCCTCTGGCCTAGCTACTAGGATAGAAAACAGTGTCAATGCTCATAATCAAATGGAATACGCTGCCGATTTGAACTCTCTATGCACGCCGAAACAACTAGCCAATTCATCTTATTATAAGTGGGCATGATTCGATAACAAAAACGTCTTCGGTTATTTTGAGACCAGTTCAGTAGAGGCCCATATTAATATTGGTCTGTAACTAGCTTATATTCGGCCTAATGTGACAGCCTGCAGTCGTGAAGGCCGGCTTGTGTGAAATCGCATTTTTGCACGCCTATCACTTTTCATGTGAAGTTGGTTTTGAAGACTCCTAATATTCCTGTTTTTAAACCCCTCCTTTTGAACAACCAAGAGCCCTCATGATCTTCAGGTGTTTGGATTTAAGTGTTGTCTAGTGGCACTTCCGTTATTTGATGGTAGTCATGTCCTGGTTCTTCGTTCATCAGATCAAATGCGTTGTACCATCACCAGGTCGTTTTGCTGATAAGCTGTTCAAAAAATGACGTCAAAAACTGCAGGTCACGTGGCAAAGTTTTATGCATTTGATCAGGTGCATAATACAGTATTGATGTTTGTTCAGCAGAGGAAACAAGGTTGGTAAAAGGTAGTGCAAAACCACTGTTGGCTACATCCGCTTAAGATTAGCCTTTTACAACGACCAAAAGACGCTTGTGCATAACACTTATTGCAAGCTGTTTGCGCTGAGTTTCCTGTGATCCCATTAGCACAACGCACTTCCATTGTAAACCCGAAGGAATATGAACTTTGTGGCGTGTGAGTGGTTGCTTTGTGATTTAGCCGGCCGATGCTCGTTAATTTGATTATAGGCTGGTATAAAAGTGGAATCCGTATCTTGTGGAAACGGAAATAAAGAGACTCCAGTGGTAAAATCTAGACTGGAGAAAAAGATTTTGAAACTATGAGGCCACAGGTACTTTAATTTAAGGGTGCATTTTATTTCAACATACACGGGCTGAGGAGAAACAACAAAGCTTCGAAATTGGATCAAAAACCAAAAACCATTCATCTCCGAATACACGTAGAAAGCTGAAGAAAAGAGAAGGTAGAAGGTCAGTTGACAATGGATTCTGAAACGGAGAGCATGTAAGTTAACAGGCGACAACGTCCTTTGATTGATGCGGTCAAAAAATTATATATGAATGACACAACCTACGTGAACTTAACGTACTCGTTATAAGTTCACCGACGGTGTGATTTGCATACGTTGGTGACCTAATAATTTCAGACGGCCAGTGCTTTCCGGGCTATTTTAATATCACCACGGCCAATGGCAACCATGGTTCTGTTGCGTGCTGCGCGCTTCAGTTCACGTCTGCTGTACTGTTGCCCACTGAATCCTTGGATGCTAATCCGGATCGTATTCTCCCAGAACGTCCAGTTCAACACTAAGTCCTACCTAGGTCTAAAATAGATAATACGACGCGAATACATATTTGGGTAACATCTGGGTATCACAAATTCCGGTCACCACTATCCTGCCTACATGTTTTCAATTATTCCTAGAACAGCTACTTTGGAATGCATTCTTCGTCCATCCCACGGAGGCGTTTTAATTATCTAAGCTAACGAAACATCAGCATCATTGTCTCTTCAGGGTTTGGAATCACGTTTGACTTTCGAGTGCCCATAATACATCTTGGATATTGTAGATTGAAACGGTTCGGTCACCGCAAGTTCCGCTTATACATTGTCAAAGTTTCACCACGGTGCATCCGCGTAGACAACACCAGTGAGCTAAGCACAATCAGCTTTGTGTTTATTATCAAACTGTTATTTCTCTAGATATCCCTTTCAAGACGTCTGAACGCAGCAACAGCCTTCGTTACACGAGCTCGCATCTCGCGGTTGACAGACAGATCTGTTTCCAGGTAGTTACCAAACTAGAATCCTGTGAAGCTGTCCATAAATTCTCAATTAATTAGGATTCCAGGTTTAGACAAAGCATTCCGCCCTGAGAAGTTTGAAAGGGAGAAAATATCCTACCACTATTGATATCCGAGTCAAAGTTGGATGCTGCGGTCAGTCGCTGAAGTTTCTGTTTACTCTATGTAGAAAGCTCACTATTGTTTGTGAACAAAAACGTGTTAATTGTTGAATTACGTGGCCAACTTAGGGCGCCAAATGGCGGAATAATTAAGAGACAGTTATCCTTTCACTGTGCTACTCTCACGTCGTCCTCATGATCTTGAAGAGCAACTGTTAACGGAGCAGTCAACTATAAACTAACCGGGTTGGAATTACGCCACAACTTTGTTTTACACCAGTGAGAAGGTTAAAATCACCCGAGGTCGATCCACACATTGACGTTCTTGACACCTACACACAGCACTCTGAGTAAAGTGACGAACACTCCTGGGCATACACTTATCAAGCACCATTCACAATGTCTCCCAGCTCACGGCATCAAACGCCGCACTGAAATCTGCAGAGAGTGCTACAACGGTTGAATGTGCTCACGTAATTCCTCCTAGGCCTGCAAGGCAGCAAACACTATACCGGTCGTACTAAGACTCACCTGAAATCCATACTGTTGTTGGGAAACACTAGTGTTTAGAACCTCCTCATTGAGTCGGTTCAGGAGGATTCGTGCTAACACCGTTTCATTGCAGCTAAGCAGACTGATACCCCGATAACTGTCTGTGCCTCATATTTTACCCCCACCTTTAAACAAAGCTACCACGAGGGTACTTTGAACACTTGAGAGACTACTTCTTGATCCCAGATGAATTGAACCAACTGGAGCAAAGCATGTTCTAAACTGAGCCAATATTCTTCAGAAGTTTTCTTGGTAACCAGTCTTAATTTACATCCTATCAGTTTTGCAGTTGTCCAATAGCGCTGTGTACCTCTACTAGATCTAGGTTGAAAGCAATTCAATGTTTGACACCTAATTGTGGCAGACAACTCACGGTTACCCAGTCCAGAATGGCCAGCCTGTCTGGTAGGCTACTGATCGTTTTGTGCTAGCCTGTCATGATGTCCTCCGGTTAGGTGCATGAAAAGTTAGAGTTCCATTAAATCAACGCTTAATTAGACTGAACGGATATGCCAAAAACCGACCCAAACGAGTCGTTGGACTCGTTATGCTGTGGGTAATTAGCGTTGCGTTGCGTCAGCTTATTTCTCCACAGGTCGTTGTTGATTTCACTAAGCCTTTTGGCTAGTTAACTTAGCTCTATTGTTTTCACTGTTTGGATACATCCTGGAGTGATTAAACGCTTCACTTATCTCTCTTATCAAGTCGAAGATAAATTTACTGTTTTCGTCAAGTTAATCTGGACGTATCTGACGCTGAATCCCGACTTTGTTCAGGATTGCTGCCGTGAACTGTTTCTTAAGAATTTGTTGTATTTCACTAAGGATAGGGAGTTCGAAAGAGCGTTTCAGAAGGACTGAAATACATTTCTCATCCTTGCGCTATTCCATGGTAGCATGCGGCGTTATCCAGAATACCTCCCGTCAACAGATTTGCAGACGTGACTGAACAGTTTGATCGTGATTAATCTATTATCACTGTTATACTCAGCCTTTCCCATCACTCACGTGATGAACATTTTGAGAATGTCAACCTGTTGCACCTTCACCTAATCACCTGTGGTGACGACTGCCTTGTGGGTGAACCCAGATCGTGACATCATTAATAGCTAGCTAGAATTAGGTGGTCGTGTTGGAGAGCTGAGTGACATATGGGTGGAGTAGACCTTCACCGATCGTGTTAATTAAACCAATGCCGTGGAGCCCACTGATTTCTGGACAGACTGCCGAGTCGCGTCCAACTCGAGTGTTGAAGTTACCTAGAACAAACTATCGGTTACTCACAGGTGTCAAGCGGATTGTGGCGGACAGCTGGTTATAGGATTGGCTCTTTGTGATACATGGTTGACCCATAAACACAAAGCAATGCTGTGCACTTACCTCGACCGTGTCGTAGGCGCATGCACGGGATTCGAAGATTGATACCGTGCGTTTCGCCTGTCATCATAGCACTGAGGCGGCCTGAGACTGCGAAACAGACACCAAGCCTTCTGTCGGATAACCTACTAAGTGGAAAATGCATCCAGCAGCTCGACTTTGGATTTTTTCTTGACCTGCAAGCCTTGTCTCACTTAAGACAGCTACATCGATGACATACCGGCTCAGCTCCATTGTGATCAGTGTGATCGGCGTTCTGGTTGTCTCGCAATGCTGCATCAATGCGGCAGCGTTCGCCAGTTTCATTTCCCGACAGAAAGCTCCCCGCGTCCCCGGGCGTGTCTTAGGTTGGTCGTCGTGTTACTGAGACTTGAGTGAGCATTTTGTGCTTTAGTATTCGTGCTGGAAGTGTCATTACGACGGGAGGTCATTTAGGAGGCATATTTTCGCCTGACCACCCTGCTACCCACAACAGATAGGGCAACCCAGTTTATCCTATGTGACGACCGATGCAATATTATATTTGGCTTACGTTGTATAATCATGGTTTATTTGAATTATGGATGCTACTAGGACGCCCAGACAAATACAAATAAGCGGTTAGGACCCTCAACGGAAGCCTTTGGCTAAAAAGCCCGTACCGAAAGGTGGCAAGTGACGCATAAACACACATAATCGCATCAGCATCGACCACCACCAACAGCAAATTGCAATAGCTAAGCACAGGTTTGAGGGTCACATAGTCAACACAACTAATACTATTGCGTGGGCAAACAAGTCACGAACACACAGAACCAGATCAGGCAAGAAAAAAAACATCAAACCGAACCAAAACGCAGCACATCGGCATCACCCGCAACTAACGTATTTACCTTTTGTTTGGCTACTCCCTTCCAGCCAGTCTGGCATGATTGTACTCGCAGGGACTGAGGTCCTAGTCGGCAACACCAGCCTGACCAAAATAACACTTAAGCCTAATCATCACGTCAGCATAGTAGAAAAGATCGCGGAGGACGACCGCACACACAAACACACACACACACGAACACCAGCAATAAATATGTTCCCTAACCACGACAGTTTCAGACTGACGACTACGTCTTTCTGTTGTCAGTAACAGAAAGAGCCTGATGCACCAGAAACTTTTCCGGCAGATGTGGGAAGCTTAGCCAGAGAGCTACGAAATTTCACATTTGAACACACTCCGCCGGAATCCGTCACTTAATCCAGTAGCTTGACTGTTCTCAAAGAATTTCTCAACAATCCCACGTTAGTATCTTTAAAACTACAGTGGCACATCCTAACAGGCATCAGATCATTGTCAACCTAGCTCGGTAAATTTTAGGTAGATTATGCGAAACGGAGATTGCTGTTCTTTGTTCTCATCCTCATAAGTGCCATATCAGTTCGGTTGCCTGAAATCGGAAAACTACTGTTTTTCACTGATCCTACTGCAATCTTTTAAATTCAACGATTTGCAATGTGCGTGATTAAGTACTGGTTGAACGTTAATAACAAACTTTTCGAGCACGATAGGTTGCCCTCAGGGAGGTGATTTTCTTAAACGCTGATCCCAATAAGCGTCACCAACGTCACCTCATGCTCTTTGTAAATTTTATTCGCCTATTCCCTCTTGTATGCTTCATTACTAGCAAGATATTCTGGTGTCACTTCTCCAATTTCGGAGTTCTGAACGTCTCAAAGCTTTCCAAAGCAACATTTCTCAGTTGTTAGGCCGCTTGGCGTACACGCCTTCCGGCCAGTACCGTGCTACATACAGCCGACCATCAACGCGATAATTCACGCTATTTGTCGCACAAGACGTAACTGACCTAAGGATTGTCGATTTTATTGGGGGTTGCAGTACATTGGACCAACAACTGGTAGCGCGTATGGGAAAGTAGATGTGGTGGGACACAAATCTGCCCACAAAGTGATTGCGCAGGAAAGCATGTGAACAACGTGTATACCGATAGCCTGTCATATTTAAATAAAACGTCAACTTCAGTGAGGATTATATGCCTCAGCATGTAGGTCGCTCGGATACATACCACAGGAAAATAAACACTGACCTGCTACTAGTCATCCATTATCTTACGCCAAACGTCTTAAGGGCATTGCGTGAATGGATGGGTTCTAAAACCCTCAGAAGCTTTTTAGTTCGTTCGACGCACACTTATGGAGGTCTAGAACAAGCTGAAAGTAAGGTTCTGTGGCTTGCATTGGCTACTCACAGAGGTCTAACGGAAAATGCATGCATACAGCGAGAGAAAGGCACCAAAGTTAAAAGTTCACTTACTCCTGCGTTTGACCAATGATGACGGTTTTACTGAGATAATGAGTCGCTTGGATATTGCTATTGCAAGCGTTCAACTAGTTATCGCATCGATTATTGTCTGTTCAGTTGGTCAGCCGCCTCTCTCTTTTCAAAAATCAAGTGCTTTCTTTGGCTAACTGCGAACTGACTTACTACTCTCGGTCTGTTTCAGAAGCAGTGTACATTGACCACACGAAAATACGCTGATAGGCTAGAGTGAAAGAACGCCTACCGAAACGGTAGCAAACATCGTTGACCGTATTCCATGCAGGTTTCCGACATTGAGTGTAGAATTTGTCAATGTAGTGATTAAATTCGTTTCCACGTTTTGTATTTCTCATCATGCTTTCTAACTTGACGATTAGGTCATATACTCTGCCCACCCCATTTTGCTTGACTGAACTAATCAATTATGAATCGTCTGTGGTTAGCCCTCATTGACCTGGTCAGCTTGTGTGGCGGTTAGCCTCTAAACCTGACGGTTCCATTTTGAACACATTGATGTTTTTGAATGGGATTATATTCGTGAGTGAGTATGGTTTGTTTGTGGTTATTTACGCAGTTAGTTAAGAGTGCAGCAAAAATATTTTTGTCCAGCGCTTTCAAGTGTAAAATCCGCTTTTGTATCGTATGCAGCTCAACGATCCGATGTGGATGGTTACAGCACTCAGTCAGACGGAATTGGAAAGTTTCTTTGTTGTCAAGAAATTACAGACACCTGGAGCCCAGGGAAGGTTCTGCACGTGACAGACAATTTCGCTGTATTTGCAAGTGCTGTTTCACTTGTTGGAACTTGCGTCGGGCGTATATCTACACTCAGCAGACAGAGTTGGCACGGCTTGGTCAAATTTGTCATTGGCTGAGCTTAAGGAGTTTAAAGTTAACACGGAAGTCATATTAGCGTTTAACCTAGCACGGTGCAGAATGGACAATGAGAAAGCTATGTTGTTGCTTGATACAGCTGGAGGTACGAAAGTGCATGTTGATGTTGACTTCAGCCAGATGCATGCAATAGATATGGATGCACAACTAAAGCAGTATGTAGAGGGTTATAGACTAAGGCTAACTCTAGAAGCTATACCAGCGCAGCCTGACTACCACCTTGGGCCGTTCTTCGTACAACGTTTGCCACCTCTCAGTCTTGTTTTTCCCGAAAACAAACTGAGTTTAACTGATCCCGTTAAATATTGGAAATTTGTTCAGCGGCCTGAGTGTTATGTCGAAGAGAAGGCAGCAGAAAAAGAACCAACGGCGATTGTACCAGGCACACTACTGTCGGGGTTGTGTGAGAAAATCCATTGACAAGTGGTTCATACTCTCAGTGGAATTCTCCTGTCCTGAAGAGCGTGACATCCTGGAATATTTATTCGAGCAATCGCGCCATGTTGCATGCTCCCTTACTGACGGTCTGTTTACCACAAGAAGGTAAATATCAAACAACATGGACGCTGTTTCCAAGTTGTCACTTAAGATAAGGAGGTTTGAGTTAGCCTTAAGCCAGTTAAGTTACTTGTCCGATCTAAATCACGCAACCCACTTGGATACAATAATTAGATCACTACTAGTTAACACACAGTACAGCTGGACAGATGTCAAATCGTACATCGACCTTCGGCCAAGAGCCTAATTTCGGACGACTCTGCGAGCTTATTCTACTACGTGCCCGAAATGTTGGCAGTAGGCTATAGCAAATTGTATGCAAAGGTGAAAAAGTCACACCAACTCAAGTGAATGAGTCAAGTGAGCTGAAGTCAGTGAGAGATGCCAATAGGTAGACTGGGACCTGAACACACGTGGCGAATAAACTCTTAATATTGCTTCGCTCCATAACTACCTCTTATGTAAGTAGGTTCATGAATGTGATGTTTGTCAGAAAATCGACCGATAAGAATATGCTTTATTCATCTTAACTCTTTTCATGTAGCCATTCACTGCAAGCGAAGGGCATGGTTCATTATTGATAGGTACAGCAGCTGGTATAACAGCTTGCTAAATTTGAAGCCAAGCAGCCCCCTTGAAGACGCTTTGGTAAACCAAGACTTGTACAGTGCTGCTGGTGGTTCTGAAAAGCAGCTAGAACCGGGAGTAGTCGCAGTGCAAGTATTGGTTCCTTCTGGAACTTTTGTCACATGGGCCTTCGTGGACTACAAATCAGATAACTTTCTGGCAGGGAAAAGTCTCCTGAGTGTCTCGAACACTACCTTTTCTAAAACTTTGTCTGTTACAACGATTAATGGAACTGTTATATTAGCTTTCATATGAACTTGAAGTTGGTAGATGGAGATGTGGTTGTTACTGCTGACAACTTTGTCGATACCATGCCCATGCAATCGACCACTTCGGTCAACAAGTAGACCAGTGGATGGAAGCAACCATCGGAAGTCCCATTCAGTGGGACTGAGGGTTGTGGATTTGCAATCCTGCTCATATCTGAAGCACGCTAGATTCTAGATCAAAGACTAAGAGGAGGCGAACAGCCCTACATGGAAAAACTTTGTGTGGCTAGATGTTGTGCTGACTTTTGTCCAGCGAATTTCAGGTAGTCGCCTCCATCAAGTAACTGTCACACGACCTTCCTATGTTCGTAGAAAAGGTCTGAGTTCACATGACACTGAGTTCAATAATACCTTACGGCCTGATCCTACGATCTTTGGAGAGGATTCACTTGCGTTATAATTGGGTCAGTCTTCCACAGTAGTCTCAGAAATTCGTTGTGAAGTAAACTTTTCATGGAAGTTCGGGCGTCTTACCTGTCTTAACAATCACTCTTTCTGTCTAAAACACTGACCAAACTTTAAGACGAGATCTAAGATACCGGTGTGTTCTCCAACTATACGAACGTAATACAGCATCAAATCGGCCGTGGTTACTTCGAATGGTTCCCCAAGGTCACCCTGATCCGGGCCAATCATACTGACGGCACCTATCGCATTATCCCTTATTATTATTACTATTTTTATTATTTTTACACGTCAGGGAAACATTTAGTAGTCTTCGACCGGGCAGTTAAACATCGAGAACTGTCATTAAATGATAGATTGTATCAGGACCCTGATTTAAACACAGACTTAGTGGGCGTTCTGCTTCAGTTTCACGTAAACAATTTGGTAGCTTCGAGGGGGTGGTTCCATTCATGGCCGAGGAATTTTCTGTTTACGGAGATGATAAAACTTGTTGTAGGGAAGTTTGTGGTGTGAGTTCAAGAGGAGTTTCTTGACCGAGAGCTGGGACTTCGAGTGATCGCGAGACGCTAGCATCGATACGAACTGCATAGCCCTCCACGTCATTGGTAGGTATCGGTTAGAGTCAAACACCTTTTCCAAGGCCGTGGGGTTAGTTGTGCTTTTTCATTGAGTGGAAATTCCTGGTCTCCCACTAGCGTATTGACTGTTCTATCGTTGCTCCCAAAATATTCGTTTGAATCACGGAAGACCGGTGATTAACACTTGTTTTTGCTTACTCTTCATCAGATCAGTGGAGTTTGATGTGTACAACAAGATTAGAGTAACGTTAAGAAAACCCACGTTGGTTCGTACAGTATGACACAAAATTCTAAACAAACGAATCAGGCCGCTCAGACAACAAATCGCTAGTGACTTTGATGAGTAATCCAGAGATCCACCCATAGTTAGGTCACGGAAGTGGATGTTGAATTTAGCCCTATGACATGTGACCACGGAGACTACAGGGATTGTACGACCTTCTTTTAAGAACCGTAATCGAATGGCAATCGTTTCTGAAGTGGCCAGCATTGGTTGTCTGACCAGCTTGGGTGGTTGGCGGGAATTTTGTGCAGTGCTCCATGTTGGTAAATTGGGCAACTACTGCGCTGTTAAGGGTTTTGGTCAAACCTGTCTCAAGTCAGGCAGAATGATGTTCTTTGATTTTGAATGAAATAAAAAGAAGACGTAAATCATGTTATACACTCTGGAGTAACATTTCGTACGTTCTGATCACACATGGACATGCGACTTAATTTAAACGGGTCGAAATTCCGCAAAGCAGAAGTCATGACTTAAGGGATTAAACAGACAAACAACAAAACTGGGACTCAAAATTGTGGGAATATCGATTACCAGGTTAACAGTATCATTAACACAAATTATTTTGAACACACAGGAATGGGGGCTGAGATCTTTGATCGCCAGTCTTAGCAAACTTGGGTATGCGCTATCGGATGGTCCGGAAGACCATCGAGAAGGCATCAGGAACTTTGACTCTGTGTCCTGTTTGGATTACGTGCTTTTCACCTTGTGATGCCGGGGCTCGGCCTTCGACATCCACAGAGACGTTTGGGGATTCTAACCGAGTCTCCAGTTATTTGGGAGCTCGCTTTCTGATACGAACAGCTAGTTGATCACTTGTCCTTTATATGTAGCTCAAACTGCAGCTACACGAGTATAAACAGTGGGATGCGACAGACGTATACTGTTTGTTTTTAACCGGGGCGATGGTAGATTCCACGTTCGCTGTACTATACACAGTCTTGCAGCGTTGTTAGTCCTGGATACAGCGGCTATTAGACGCTTCCTAGTCATTGTTAACTAGCTGCACCACAGAAAAGAGACTTCTAAATATACCGTCACCTTCGGTACCGTCGTTACTCTTACTGTTAGAATGACAGCCCTGCTACACCTTCTAATAAATTGCAGGGGTATCCGTTGATCTGCAGTGTGTCTGTCAGTAAGTTCAGCTATGACTGCAGGTTGTCGTCTGTGCAAATCTTTCGTGCTCTGTGGATAAGTGTCCTGACTAGACATCTCTCCTGCTACATCGGACGGATGCTTTCGAAATGCACAGACTACCCTATCCAGGTACGAGAAACAGATATTCGCTTCGTTCTTCGTTGTCAGTTCGTATAAGCCTGGTTCAAATTCAAGAATATCGTGCTCGAATCACTTAAGCCCTAAGTAATGGCTAGAATATTGCTTGCTTAGCATCTGTACAACACTGGTTTTGACAGGCTGTCACATAATTTGAATTCTACTTTGGCCATGAAGATGTCCGTTAGAATTGGATCCATCGGACTGCCAATTACAACCCTGTCCACTTATTAGAAACTATATGTCCGGAAGTTGAACCTTACATTACATGTTGTTGTATTCAAGAACGACGGAAAATACCAGTAGTAAGTAAGCTTTATTAAAGCTACCGTTTCAAGTAACGTTA